>NDXB01009557.1:24392-50351 GCA_002631895.1 Agapornis roseicollis
AAAAAAAAAAAAAAAAAGAAAGAAAATTCCTAGTTCTCCAATTGCCAGACTGACTAAAATGTGGTCTCAGTTTTTAGTATCATTGCTTTAAAGGGAAGTTGTTATGATTTAAACCCAGAAGGTACCCAAGACCCCAGCTGCTCACTGACACCCCCAGAGTGGGATGGGGGAGAGCTGTGGAAGACAATCAGAAGGTGATTGTAAAAGTATGAAAACTTATGGGTTGAGATAAAAACAATTTAATAGGTAAAGCAAAATCTGCACATGCAAGCAAAGCAAAAGAAGGAATTCATTCACTGCTTCCCATCAGCAGGCAAGTGTTAAGCCATCTCCTGGAAAACAGGGCTCCATCACATGCAATGATTACTTGGGAAGACAAATGCTGGAGCACTTAACATCCTTCACTTCCTCTTCCCAGCTTTTATGCTGAGCGTCACATCATACTGTGTGGGATAACACTTTGATCAGTTGGGGTCTGCTGTCCTGGCTGTGTCCCCATACAACTTGTGCACCCTCAGCCTACTTGCTGGTGGGATGGAGTGAGAAGCAGAAAAAGACTTGATTCTGTAAGCACTGCTCAGCTATAACGAAAACATCCCTGTTCTGGCCACACTGTTTTCAGCACAAATCCAAAACACAGCACCCTGTTAACTACCATTAACTCTCCCCAAGCCAAAACCAGTAAAACAGCGCACTACTAAAATCTGGAGAAGTGTAAGATTTCTATTGATCCGTAAATTAAGTGCATTTTTTCAGTAATTGTTGAGAAATTTTTACCTTTCTATTTTAATTTTTTTTTTTTTTTTTTTTTTTTTAAAGTGTTGCACATCTGATTGTGCTCCCAATGTTTGTGTACTTTTTTGGTGTCTGGTTAATTATTGATTCGGAGAGAACTCCAGGAACAAACTCACCAACAAAGTTTTCAAGTTGACAAGTAGGTATTCTTTATTGTGGTGTCAGGAGTCCCAGGGAATAGCTCCTCCTAATGTGTGTCCCTGTATTGTTTCACAAGCCATCCTTATATAGTCCCTGGGCAAACATACATTTACATGAGGCTACATATGGATTACATCATTTTCCAGAAAGTTCCCTGCATGCATACAGAATTATGGCAGTGGTCTCTGAGGGTCATTTACTTCTTCCAACAATCTTCATCACTTCTGGCAGCCTTTGAAGCACGCGCAGTAGATGCTTATACCAGCTTAATTGGTTTGTTAGCACCAGAGACATAATAATCCTCCTGTCCTCCTACTTATCAGTTTGTTTAACTGTAGCCCATCCTGGACAACTGCATTCCCAGATACTCCTTATCCTTGCATCCTGTTCTTCTAGACTATTTTTCTTAAAACTATGTCAACTATAACGATTTGTCTTGTACAAGAATTCTCAGCATGTTCTCTAGCTGTACTCTATTTTTTTTCTATGTATCATGCACCTCAGTAATTTTCCATTGCTACTGTTACAAAGCCATGAAACTCAACATTACTTAGAACTGATTCTAAAGTTTTATATATTCCATTTTGTAATTTTGTGCCCCCCTTGTCTCATTATCTAGCATTATATCTTTCTCAGCAAGAAAAAATGTGGTGTATAAGAGAAATTTTGAAGGGTAAGTAACAGCTGAAGACATGTACTATGTAATGTGTTCTTTCATTGACAAATAACTTTTTTGCTTACTATTGGGAGAAATATTTTTAGAGAAACAGTAATTCGCACATACATATGCACAAACATATAACTCCCAAGTAACTTAACATTGATTCTGCAGTTCTTTGTGTGAGTTCTGAACCTTTTGATATCTATACATAAAATTAAAATGACCTAAGATTTTTATTAATAAAGTGTAATATAGGAGAAACAAACTATTACTGGGCAACATTGTAATAGGTATGTCAATAATTAAAGTTAGCAGTATACTTCACCTTTTTGTTGCCTAACTTTCCAAATAATATGTGAAACATATAAGAAAAGGAAAGCACCCATCAATCAGTTGGTATGTATCAGAAGAACAGTAATGAATTCCAGTCGTAATTTTTAGTTTTCATCCCAGCCTTTTTCTTGTCACTTTACAGTCTTAACTGTGTTTTTGTCCTTTTGGTGGAGTAAAGTCTCACAGGTCACTCCTTCACGCTGCAGTTTATGAACACCTTCCCATTTGAATCAATTGTTTTTTTCCTTGCATATGTGTTTTAGAAATCTGTGCTTACTCCCCAGAGATAAGTATGACTACTGGCATAGTGACTGACAGCTGTCAAGACAATATATTTTATTTAACAGTAAGGGTTGGGGGAGGAGAGATAATTTTAAAATATCAATATTTATGTGTCTCTGTCATATCTGAGGTATTATGATCTTAAGAATGAACCTGAGAGGTTTAGCATGTCAGGAACCCATGGGCTCCTGTGTCTTATGCTTTCTTTTCCTGCTGACTTCCCTGAGGAAAGGTTGTGCTTTTAATAGCTGTGCATGAATTTATTCATCCACCTAGCAGTGTTTGAATCCTGAACTTTGCTCTGACTATCTTCTTACAGCATATTGAGCTAGTTTGCAGGCTTCTTAGAAGAGCATAGTAAACCCATGAAATTCTTTTGCTGGCAGTGTCCCAGGGCAGGCGTGAAGTACTGGCACCAGATGTCAATCTAACAAGAAACCTTCTGCCTAGTAAAGATGTTGCTACTTTGGTGGATCCCAGTGGTGGTTCTTCTGACCACATCACTGATAACAGTGTAAATATACATTAATAATGATGAGCCTTCCTTGAATGATAAATAAATAACATGTCTGGGATGAGTACCTGTGTTTTCAAGAAATGTAATTAAAAAGATCAGTAACAAAATTTGGAGGAACCTTGAGTACACTGTCATGAGAAACTCACGATTTTGTTTGCTAGTGTTACAAAATAAGTCAGGAATAAACGTAACAGGAGAATGCAGCATAGAGTGACATTGCAGATGGGAATGATGGATATTCTTATCCAAAATGTTACTTGCTTTGAGAGTATTGGAAAGGAATTTATAATCCAGAAGAACATAAAACAATTTTAAGGCTTAATCAACAATTCATTTCTTTTTTCTTTAACAACAGTTCTGAAAATTGGCTGATTCAGTACAAACTATTTGTTCTCTGTGCTCTGTTCTACCACAGTGCATAAAAGAAATCCATGTAGTATTTATTTCCAGGTTTGACTCTACTAATGGGTAATACAGACCCGAGAATTGGCAGTGAGTGAGTTCCAAATCCATGCCATAAAAGATCATGACAAAAGTATGAATATTTTCAGTCACTGAAATTCAGCCAAGTCTTTATGTAAGATTCAGCTAGGTTAGTTCTTAAGAGGTATATCATGTCTTAAATTAAAATTTTAATGTGACCTTAAATGTTGACATACACTTAGCTTTTGTGCTACATCTGTGTTTTGCCTGACATGGTCACACACATCTTTTCAAAAGAATAACTACTAGAATCTTTCCAGCCACACACATTTTTAATAAACTTTAAAAAAAAAATAGCAGCATGACTGTTTGGAGCCAAAGTAACTTTATTTTTTCCCCAGTCATTTAATTATAAAAGATAATTCTTACTTCTCTTTCTTACCTCTTTCTTCATTTCACAACAGGTGGTAACAAGAATTGTCAGAACACTCTTTGTGTGTATTTCTGTAGTTGATTTCTTCAAGTAGTTGAGGCTTAAAGAAAGCAAGTGACTCAGAGAAACTCCTCTGGGTAAAGTGTAAATATTCCTTCATGTTAGGAAGAAAGTAAGCCAATAAAATTTCTTGCAAACTCTTAGAAGCAGTCTTTTTTATGCTTTCCCTTTGTAGACAAATTCAGATGGGTTTGAGTTGTAAAAGACTGCAGATGGAGAGTGGAAGGGATTTTTTAACTCGGAAGCCTACATGGGTGTGAAGAGAAGTAGAACTTCTATGTGTTTTAGAGAAATATTTCTGGAGAAATTTTTTTATTCGTGGACTACTTATGTTGAAAGTGAAGTCTTTCAAACAAAACTCAATGTTCATGATGAACAGGAGAATGCAGAAGGTAACGAAAAAAACTGTGGAACTGATGAGTCAAAGGTGTAAGCGTCTGCAAATGGGAAAGGAGAAAAAGGGAAGGTAGCAAGACAACTGCAGACTAAGATAATTTTGGATTTTAAAGGATAATAAGTTTTCTAAATCTGTATTTGAAGAATATATGCAGTTTAGTAGTAAATTTTTCAATAAAAGTTGAAGGGCATGAAAATCTTCCTTTGTTCTGTGTTCAATTATTCCCAAAAAAATTAGAACAATTAAATGTGGAACCAAAAAAAAGATAGCTCAGAAAGTCCATCACCTTAACATTTTAGCAGTTCAAAACAAGGATCACTCTTTTTTCAGTTTTACTTGAATTGCTTGATTTTTCTACAGAAGATCTTAGAAGTTTCTCAACCCTAGATATTTTGAGGATCTCTAGCCAAAACAAATGTAAGCAAGCAAGGAAACAAATAAATAAGTTCTGCAGAGAATTTCCAGAGCTATCAGACATGTTAGCAGCATTATTATCAATGTAAGGTACAAAGGCATGAGCTCTCAGAAAACAAGGTACAGAATGGCATATTTTGAAAAATATCCAGCAAAATGATAAATAGGTGAAATTAAAAAAAAAAAAAAAGGGGGCTATGCAAAGAAATTACAGTCCCTTGTCTTAAATGCTGGGACGATGTAACTGAGAAAATGTATTGCTTTCCCTGTAGGGCTTGAGCATCTATATTTTTATTCAGGATTGCTGGCATGGACAGAAAGATGCACAGAATGAAACACCTGCTAAGCTATTTCAGTAGCTCAGCTTCATTAGTAGTTACTCTGGGTTTTGAAGCAGATAATATTTGTCTATATGCTGTACTGGAATTTCTGTGACCCTCAGGCATTTTGTCCCAGTCTGTCTTCTCATCCTGATTGCAACCAACAATGTAAAATTGCAGACAGTTTGAACAGAGTGTAAAACCTATCTCAGACAAGCTAGTCATATTCACTGTGCTGACAGCCTCCAGCTGAGGTGGTATTACTGGAGCGGAAAACTTCTGATGCTGGTAATGATATTTAGAAACTACCAAAAGAGAGGTTGTTACCCTCATGCACAACAGAAATAGGGAGGAAGGGGGGAAGAAAAAAAAAATAAATTTGAAACTGCCTTTTTTATTTTTGAGAGAAGGCACTTCTTTGATTTTTGAGGTTTAAAACTGACTCCACACAGAATCAAAGAGAAGAATGAAATACTTACCTCCTATGACTGAGCCTCCCCATACTGATGAGAAATAAAAGAGAAATTGAGTCATAAATAAAGACTGAGGGAATACAACAATTTACATATATATATGCGCTTATGTCTTATTAATATGACTTTCTGGAATCTTTATTCATGATTCATTACATTTTTATCCTTCTTATACAGTAGAAATACAAAACCGTCATTGCACTGTAATACATGGAACAGCCATGTACAAAGAAATTAAAATTTTTTACATATTTGGAACAAGTGAATCAGAAATTGAAAAATAAGTTTTCAAATATTTTGCAGGAAATGATTTTGAAAAATTCTAAATTAGGATAATAATATATGTTGCATTTCTTGCAGAGGTTCCAATGGTTTTATTGTCTCATCTTATACTGAGCATTTTTTAAGTTTGTCTAGACAAGCTTTTCCTGCAGTATTTAGACTTTAGCATCATACTATAGTTGCCCCAGTGTTTGTATACATAATGCAGGACACTGAAATGCCTCTGATTTTCAGAACATACACATTACTTGAGTTGAAATCAAAAGAGCAGTGCATGATCTCTGTGACAATTATTTAAAAATAAGTCACCATTTCACTAGATTAAAAGACAGGAAAAAAAATCATATATCAATTTGTCATTAGGAAGCCTTGAGAATCTCAAAACCAAATGAGAATAAAGAAAAACATGAGAAAAATATGGTTCCAGCCATCAGCAGGACAAGGGCTGAGATGTGGGCAGTCTAACAAACTAGGAATATTTTGAAAGTAATCATGTCTGTGGGGTTTTGGTTTTTGTTTTCATTTGGTTTGGGGTATTTTTAGTTTTCTTTTCTTCTGGTTTGCAGGAGGTGAGAAATACCTGTCAATTTTCTTGATCAGTATTCCAGTATTCTGAATTTCAAGAAGCAAATAAGTAAGTAAACAAAGAAAAGGTAGTGTTTCACCAAGGAAAGGTGCCTTGGCACTGAGTGAAACCAATGTGTCTCCCTGTCTTGGGTCCTGAGCTGTATTACAAAAGTAAAGGGGAAACAGTACAGAGAGGAGCTTACAGCTTAATTGCTAATGAATTTCATTAAAAGCCTCAAATTTTAAACAGGATTTCATTGTCACACAGTGAGCAAGTGATAGACATTGCCCTGGGCATCATTTTAATATTTTTTTCATTTGTTCTGTATTTTAGATTGAGTCAGGGAACTGGCTTACTTTTAATAGTACACTTGCAGCAGTGGCATGAGTTACTGACTTTGCTTATTTATTTAGAACATTATGTGCCAGAAAAATCTCAGTATGTATATCAATCTCAGAATGTATATCAGTTCCATCACCAGTGTGGGAGGTAACATAATCAGTAGGAGTAGAGAGAATATTACAGAAATTGTGGTTTACAAACAGGGCAATATATATTGACATATATATTAAAAAGCAGTTTTCCACAACAAAGTGAAATGCAAACAAGTAAATCATATATTAACAAACATGAACTGTTAAGAAAAAGCTACTTATGTTCAAAAACTATGTCTACAGCTGCAGTCTTAGTATCGGCTGGCTTGTTTGAGTTTTGATTCAGAAACTGGATTTGCAAAGTGATGTGAAGTAACTGCTTTAGCAGGGTTTTGTGAGGAAGGTATTGTGGCAGAGGCTTTCTGAATGGATATTAATTTTTTCCACAAGGACATGTGAATTTTTTCTGAATGAAACCCCTATTTTTTTGTCACCCATAAAAAGAAAGGAGAGCTGGTCTGAAATTTTCACATATAAAGCATTTTTGCTAGATATGATAATTCATAAAAAAAACCAAATTATTTTGTGTATCACATACGCATCTTTTACAAACAAAACCTTAGAGAGAATTTCTGGTCAAAGCAAGAGAGAGAAAAACATCAACTAGTTTCTTCAAAGATGGCAGCAGCAGGGAGCTTTCCTAGGGTGTAACAAACAAGTCTGCCTCTTTATATGCCAATTAAATAATTTTAGGAAGAAAGAACTAAACTTTAGTCTTGTGCCTCTGATGTATCTGCACATGTCTGCAAACTAAGGAGCAAAAATATTTGTCTTACTATGTATTTAATGAAATATATAAAATCTCTCCTAATGTTTGTTATGCTGGTTTTGATTTTCTGTGGGTTTTTGTTTGTTTTGGTTTTGTTTTGTTTTGTTTTGTTTTTTTTAAGTGGGACTCTTTTCAATGGAGTAGATAAAAAGAATCTTTTTTCTCTATGGACTAGTTGACTACCCACTGGTTAAGGTAGTTACTTATTCCTTACAAGATATTTAAGGTATGAGAAAAAAACCTCGAACTGTTTAATTCCTGGTGTGAAGATGAAAGATTTGACTTGCACTCTTTTTCACTGGGACTCTGACAAAACAAGCAGAACAAGTTGTATACTGTCACCTTTCCCTCCCACACTAACTTTTTTGTGAGAATTTTTAAAGAACTCTTGATTTCACCTCAATGGGAACTGAAGAAAAAAAATAATGAGGATATTCTGTAGGATGAGAAAATGTCTTCCACTGATGTCTGAGAGTAAGTCTTCTAAGCTCTTTAAAATGAGTGAAAATCATTCCTTTGCAACCTGTGCAGCATTTCCTGACCATTCTTATATCCAATGGTGATTCTTAATAGAGTAATCCTAACTTTGAGGTTGAAAGGAAAGAAGGAGACCCATTTTACTTATCAATGTGAAAGACAACATAAAAGTCAAATCATATGCTTTTTACCACACCTTTGTGAACAACAAAATAGATCGTTACTATTGGCTGTAGTGAGCCCAAGAAAGGGAAGTGAACCAAAAGTGGAAACTAATACAATTAGAAAAAAATTGACACAATTGTTTTTTTACTCAACCAGGCAAATACATTCAATTAAATTGTTAATTTAATGTAATCAGTTATAAACATCTCTGTTTATGGCAACCTTATTAGCTACTAATTTACATTTGCTTTTGGGCATGTATTTATGGGGCATTAGGATTATGTAGAGATAAGAGTTGCAATTTTTCTGTATATGGCTGTACAATAGAGACATCAGGCTTTGTACAAAAAGCCTTCTTGCTTTTACAGCACTCATCTGAAATAGATCAGATTAAGTACTGACTATATAGAGATTTTTGATATTTCCAATATTAAAAAAGCAACAAGCAGTTTCTATGTTGACATGTATTTTGGAAGTCTTTCTAACACTAGGAACTCATGACTTTAAATAAATCTTTTCAGTGTCTTTGGTCACACCCATAGAAATGAAAATAATACTTCCTATGGAAACAAAAGTCATGTTCTTTAGGTTTACTTAACTAGTCATTTCCAAATATATTACTATTATTGTACTATTTGTCCTCTTTCTTCATGTGATTGGTTAAATATACTTAATATACCAGAAAAAGAGAATAGGAATAAAGAGCAAGTCTCCTAACTGAGGAATATCACTATCGGAATTCCAAAGGGGTTTGTGATGGAACATTCCTAAATAGGGAAAGAGGTAAGCAACAAAGTGGCAAAGTCTGCTGGTGATATTAAGTTATTGAGGAGTCTGAGGACAAGAGCTGACTATGAAAATTTGTCAAGACATTTTGTAATACTGAGTGATTGGGCAATAAGTGGCAGATAAAATTCAGTGTGTATAAATGTGATACACATAGGGAAGACCAATCCTAGTTTTATATATGAGTGATATGTAAAACTGGCTTTTATTACTCAGAAGCAAGATCTTTTCAAATTATATGAGACTCTCAGTTCAATGCACCTGAGCAGACAAAAAAAAAAAAATCAAATATTATGACTTACTGAGGCTTTTTGAAAAAATACAGAGAATATTAATACACTGTAGAATTCCTAGTTTGCTCATACCTTGAATACTAAAGAATGAGAATTCCCTTATTCTGATTCCTTTACCTCTAAATAATTATACTGCCAAATGTTCAGAGGAAGCTGCCAAAGATACATGACCAAAGGTGAAGTGTGTCTGCCATATGAGGAAAGACTGAATAAGCTACGGCTGTAAAAAAGATGACTTGGTATTACAGAGGACAAGATAAAGGTCTATAGAATCATAAGTGGCATTAGGAAATAGGGATTAGTATTCACATTCCCTTTCAATGCAAACAGTGAGACTCAAAAGAAATTAGTCAGACTTGATTCAAAATACACAAGAGGGTTTTTTTTTTTTCCACATAGAAGAGAACAGGTCTGTGCAACTCATTATAACAGCATAATATGAATGCTTAAATATAATGAACATTGCAGGCAAGACTGGACAAATGCANTCAATGCAAACAGTGAGACTCAAAAGAAATTAGTCAGACTTGATTCAAAATACACAAGAGGGTTTTTTTTTTTCCACATAGAAGAGAACAGGTCTGTGCAACTCATTATAACAGCATAATATGAATGCTTAAATATAATGAACATTGCAGGCAAGACTGGACAAATGCATGTAAAAGTAATCCACAGAGACTTGCTAGATGAGCATGAGCAGACCTGGTCCGGGAAAACTTACTAAAATGAAAATACTTGGTAAAAAGAAATTTTTTACCAGAAACATCAGGTATCCCTGCCTACTCTTGTTCTTCCCTTGGCATCCCTTTTAGGTATTACTGGGGAAGCACATGGGACTGGATAGACCCTATATCCGATCCAGTGTCACTATTAAGTTTATAATTAAGTTTTTCCTAAGAACATTGAAGTTTATTGTTTCATAGCTTGCACTGTCCTTTAATTTTGAATTCAGCTTCATAGATTGGCATTTTTAGGTATTTGTTGGCTGCAAACCTTTTCTCAGCTTCTAAAAAAGGTAATGCCTAGGCTATTCAAGGCATCAAGGTTTAATGGGACTTAGGTGATGAAAACTAACCTGACTAAACACTGTGGGACATATTTTAGCCTGAAGCAGCTAGTATTTCCCTGTCACCTGTGGAGCCTGGGAGCATTACTAATGGTAGAACACTTTCTAAAAAACAGTAGTTACATCCTGACTCTGCCTACAGTATTTTCCATGTTGCTTTGGCTTCCTGCAGAAGGAAACCTTGAGAACATAGATTAAAATGTCAGTAAAAGAGGATAGCAGGAGGTACCCTGTCAGACACCTGCTGCACAATCAGTGCATAGCTTTTTCTCTGTTTTCTTCTCCAACAGATGCCTAGGAAGGTTCAGGACCATTAAAACCAAATTCTGGTTTTTTCTTGATTGCTTTCAATGAAACCATACAGATGTTTTCCATCCACCTATCAGATATTTGCTATCAACATCTAGCAACACTAGTCATTAAAGACTGAATTTCTAGACCTGAAGACATTAATTTTGACAGAATATGGGGAGAGATTTAAGTTACAGAAGAGTGAGTTACTGAGAAAAGTTCTATTACACTGGAGGCACCTCACATTTGGCTTAGAAAACACATGAGTAGCTATGGCAAATATGATGAGTTAGTACAACCTGTCTCAGCAAGAATGTTTGCCTGTCTATTTTTATGTTTAACATTTCTACTCCAGCATTTGTAAATCTTCTCAGGGATCATTTATTTGACACACCTGTGACACACTTCTGTTCAATGTTCAGTTCATAAAAATGCTTCTATACTGGATTGGTGATATAATACTTGGGAGTATATATCTTGCTAGCAGTTTCATGTTTCAGACTACACAGAGCATCTATAAATCATAGAATCATAGAATAGTTAGGGTTGGAATGGACCTTAAGATCATCTAGTTCCAACTCCCCTGCCATAAGCAGGGACACCTCACACTAAACCATGTCACCCAATGCTTAATCCAATCCGGCCTTGAACACTGCCAGGGATGGACCACTCACAACCTCCATGGCCAACCCATTCCAGCATCTCACCACCCTAACAGGAAAGAATTTCTTCCTTATATCTGATCTAAACCTCTCCTGTTTAAGTTTGAACCCATTACCCCTTGTCTATAAAGGACTTCTACACATTTTAAGGCATGTAGAAGTTCTGCTACAGTTTCAAAAATAGGTAAGTTTGACCCTATATTGTCCACAAATGCAGGTTGAATAACAGTTTGACATGTAATCCCTTCAAAGTGCTCTTACTGCCTATCCCTATGCAGGGGTCCCATATTATTCCTTCATTAGCTATCATTTGTTTGGGAAACTTCGGGAATATAGAAAATTTATGCTTACACAATAAGTATTTCTAGGCCAATATGAACAGTAAATTGCCTGGGTTACTAGAATAGGCTAAGCACTAGCCTGTTTTTTTATTTCTGATTCAGACACCAGATGAGTCAATACATGCAGCTGGTGGCAATCAGGTGAGAAAAGTGAGCTCTCTTGCACCTTGGTGCAAACTGATCCTCTGTCCTCAGCTGCTTTCTTCTAATTTCCTGCATTTTTATTAGGACTTTTCTCTGAAGTCCTTGACTATTGCACAGTCTTATCTTTGGTTTATGTAATTTCTCACAGCTTGACAACATTATTATTATTTTTTTTCCAAGCAGCTAGGACAGAGTCACACACAGTGCTTCACAAAGCTGAATCTTGGCTTACAGGGAGCTGGGTTATGGGTTGTCCTTATCCTGAGCATGAGGTAAACATGTTACTTCTTTCTGAGTACAGTTAATAATAAGTTAATAATAAGCTTCCTAAGACAGTTGTCCAACCTACACAGATCTTAAATTAAATACATCATACATACTAAAATAAACTAAAACCAGACATGTATTATCACCATATTAAGGTCTGAATGTAGAGATTTTCCTCTGTGACTTGGCTTTTGGGCTATTACCTTTTTTTGATTATGGATCATAACTCTTCAGTGGTGATATGCAATCAATAAGTGATTATAAATCATTAAAGACAGTGCATTTTCAGAATAAAGTCAAAGTCTTTGCTTCAAGATTCTTTAATGTACCTAAGTGTAGCTTAACTCAGATTCAGTCCTTGAAAAACTCTTCCCTGTGTTGTCAAGCAGGGCTAGGCTTTTCTGTGTGTCTCAGGTAGATCCCCACCTCCAAATGGAATCAATGGAAGCTAATTTGTTTCCTCAGACTTTTTTCTCTTTATTAGGAAGGCTCTGAATCCTGCATTTGGGCTACAACAAGCCGATGCAATGCTACAGACTTGGGGAAGAGTGGCTGGAAAGCTGCCCAGGAGAAAAGGACCTTGAGGTTGTTGGTCGACAGCCAGCTGAATATGAACCATCTTGTGCCTAGGTGGCCATGGAGGCCAGCAGCATTGCCTGTATCAGCAATATTGTGACTAGCAGGAACAGGGCAGTGATTGTTTTTCTGTACTCAGCACTGGTGAGACCACACCTTGAATCTTGTGTTCAGTTCTGGACCCCTCACTTCAAGAGACACTGAGGTGCTGGAGAGAGTCCAGAGAAAGGCAATGAAACTGATGAAGGGTCCTGAGCACAAATCAGGAGGAGCTGAGAGGACTGGGGTTGTTTAGCCTGGAGAAAAGGATGCTGCGGGAAGACCTTATTCCTGTCTACAACTGGCTGAAAGGAGCATGGAGAGAGGTGGGTGTCAGTTTTACAAGTTGCAAGGAATACAAGAGGAAACGGCCTCAGTTTCCACCAGGAGAGGTTTAGACTGGATATTAGGAAAAATTCTTCACCGAAAAGGTTGTCAAGCATTGTGTTGTGGGTTAAGCTCAGCCAGCAGTCCAGAACTATGCAGCCACTTGCTCACTTCCCCACTTTTTCCCCCTTCTTCCAGAGCGATGGGGAGGGGAATCGAAAGAATGCAACTCACAGGTCAAGAAAAGAACAGTCCAGTAACTAAGGTATAACACAAAACCACTACTACTACCACCAATAATAATAATGATGAGGGAAATAACAAGGGAAAAGAATACAACCGCTCACCACCTGCCGACTGATACCCAGCCCAACTGAGCAGTGATCTCGCCCTTCCAGATAATTCCCACAGTTTATATACTGGGCATGATGTGCTCTGGTATGGAATACCTCTTTGGCTAGTTTGGGTTAGGTGTGCTGTCTCTGCTTCCTCCCATCTTTCCCTTCTCCCTGGTAGAGCATGAGACTCAGAAAGCCCTTGGTCAGAGTAAACATTACCTATCAACGACTAAAAACATCGGTGTTATCAGTGTTGTTCCCAGGCTGAGAGTCAAGACCACAGCACGGAACCAGCTACTAAGAAAGAGAAAAATGACTGCTACTGCTGAACCCAGGACACATTGCAACAGGCTACCCAGAGAAGTGGTTGAGTCACCATCTCTAGGGATATCTAAAATACTAGGTAAGGTGTTTAGGGATGTGGTTTAAGGGTAGACTTGGAATAAATGATCCTAAAGTTCTTCTTCA
This sequence comes from Agapornis roseicollis, assembly GCA_002631895.1. Classification (NCBI taxonomy): domain Eukaryota; kingdom Metazoa; phylum Chordata; class Aves; order Psittaciformes; family Psittacidae; genus Agapornis; species Agapornis roseicollis. Next base: position 37,935 of record NDXB01009557.1, read on the forward strand.
AATTAAATAATTCTATGATTCTCAAACCAGATCAGAAATTTATTTGCTAAATGCTCACATTTCATTTCACATAGTCCAAAATAGAGATTAACCAATTAAACTGCATTAAGAAAAACAATTATGAGGAGGTGTCATTAACTTTTAATTTGTCATTTGTCTCAGATGTCAGGGAAAGCATGTATCTGTTCAGTAAAACTGTTGCAAAAATTTGCATGTTGTTTATATCTACATTAAAAACCAAACCTCTGAAGTCTGTATGAGTATCTTGTGACCTTGTATCCTGCAAGTTTTAATGAAACATGAATTAATCATCTTTCATTATCAGTTCAATTTTATGTGGTCCAAAATAGAGATTAACCAATACAACTTCATTAAGAAAAAAATTACAAGTAAGGGTCATTAACTATTAAAATTTGTCATTTGTCTCAGATGTCAGGGAAACATGTATTTGTTCAATCAAATCATGGCAAAATTTTGCATGTTGTATATATCTACATAAAAGTTCAAAAAACACTGAAGTCTGCATGAATATGTCTTTTGACTCTGTATCCTGAAAGTATTAATGCAACATGAGTTAATCATCTTTCATTATCAGCTCAGTTAATGCCTGGACATCTTACCATATCTGGGAGAACTGAAAAATGAGTATTTGAGTAAATTCTTAGCTGACGATAGGTGAGCATATGACTGAGGAATCCAGGCTATGTCCTGGTTTAACTTCGAGATTTGGGTATATGCTGGTTTTTTTGTTGGCTTTTTTTTTTTTTTTTTTTTTTTTTTTTTTTTTTTTTTTTTTTTTTTTTTTTTTTTTTTTTTTTTTTTTTTTTTTTTTTTTTTTTTTTTTTGGCAAAAGATGGAAAATTTAATCTCATATTATATATATAACTTATTGGGAAGGTTTTTTCATACCATCTATCATCAAAAGCAAATTAGCTAACTGTACAGCATCCTTATTGGTTGTGGTAGTTTTCCAGTGGGCATAAATAGTTTGGGTTTAGTCCCTAAAGTGAGTTGGGAACTATCTGTATAAGAACTTGCTTCTGGTTCCCTGCCATTGTATTGAAAATATTGTTATAATAAACATTTGTATTAAATGATGTTGTAATTAAGACAAAGGTGTTTACATTGTTTACTGTGTGTCCTGCAGTTTTAGAATTCAATAGTATTATTTTTTTGTCCAATAGTACACATCTTCAACATATGCGAAAAGCCTTATACTTACGGTAGTGTTGCAAGTAAGAATGAGAAAGCTAATATTTCATTTTGCTGAGGTTTACAAGTGTTTTCTGAATTACTCTTTGGTTCAGGAAAATAAATTAAGCATTATATTTATAAATTCTTGCTAGATCCTGCATTTCTCAAAGTCTGATTGAAGAGGGAAATAATATTTTGTCATTTAAATTACTTCAGACTTTTGCTTGCTCTTAATACATTGCTGTATTTTAACTCTGTGTAGTTTTAAAAGATGCATTTTATTTAAATGCATATAGTTTAGATTATTAGTACACTTATAAACTTGAAGTGAATCTAAGACTATTTTATAGCCATTAATTTCATTACTGCTAATAAGTAAATACTAATGGTACATGTAAGACTATACATAAATGTAACTAAAATGTAATTTATGTAAACTAAAACATTCCAAGAATATTTTCTACCCTATTAAAAAGGAAGAAATATTTAATGATAGAAAAATCAGTTCTTATTTTGAATTTTCTTCTGTTTTCAAAATTAAAAGAAGGATACTTGAACTCTAGAAAAAGCTGGTCTAATCATTGGTTTCACATCTCTGATTTATCACTGAGGAGAATTTCCTAATTAGCATTTTGACCTTTATGAAGAAAATTTAGTGAATCTTTCATTAGCAGTAGACCAGGAAGGAATTGTGAGTTAAAACCTACTTTGTTGTTGTGATATGAAACCTACTTTAGAAGTTTTGGGAATTTCCGGTATTTGCTTACTTTGGTGTTTGATTCACAGCAACACATTTTAGGTCAAGCTAGCTCTGCTGATAGAACACAAGTTAACAGACCATTTGAAAAAAAACAAATCCGATTCCTAGAGAGGGTTTTTCAAATCAGGTTTTCTAGCTCAATGGGACTGGCATTTTTCTTACAATACGCTTTGAAATTACTGTTAAAAACAAGAACATTAAGAATTAATGAGTTATGCCACCACATGCCAGAAGCGTATGATCACTCTGCATGTGTTCAACTGAAGACATTGAGGGTGGTGAATTCTGTTTTTATACGTACCATACACAGAATAAAGGACAGGAGCTAAATTTTTACAGATATTTTCTCTCTGTTTTCGTATTCTAGACAAAAATCAGCATGTGTCTGACCATTTATCCTGATGAGTAGTCTGTGTAATTGTTGTGACGCTAGGTTCTCAGAGGCTTCAACCTCACTCTGTATACTTTTCCACAGACATTTGCTTGGAATGACTTATTCTGCAAGAATTTTGAGGGGTAGTAAATAACAAGCTATTTTGGGGCATCATTGTAGATATAAGTCGTGTTATAATTACTGCTGAAGCCTGGTGCTTGATTGTTGTAATAACACAACTGGAAAATCTTCATCTGGTAATACTTGTCTTTGCTATAGGTTGGCAGTGCCTTTAAGCATATGCTCTGTTCATTTCTAGTCAAAAAAGCACCTGAGAGTTTATGCTTAGGTCAGATTGAACGTAGTGCAATAATTGTTTGCTTAGGTTATGGAATTAAGACTCTTTGGAAATCAATATAGTATTCTTGTGTTGCTATAGTCTTAAGAGGCTCTTAGTGTGTATTGTGCTACTCCTGAACTCTAGAGAGGGTCCTGGGAATCACAGACCAGTATGCTTAACTTCTGTCACAGGTAAGATAGCAGAGTCTGTTATATGAATTAGGAAGACAGAGTGCATACAGAAACAGTCAGTTGCAAAAGTGACAACATGGCTTCTGTGAAGGGAAATACTGGCTCAGCCTACCAAAACTGGGGCAGGGCAGACACAATAAAATTTCCAAGTTTGCAAGTTGTAGGAGTTCGTAAAGTTGTCAGGCAGCATATAAACTGGATCTGGATTTGCATTTTAATATTCATAATACAAAAACTTCCACTTGATGAAACTAGTGCAATTGATTTGAGACAGACAGTTTACACAACAGACAATAAAGTTGTGTAGCTCCTGACACAGGAAATTGTAGGGGGAAACAGCATCAGCAGGTTCATGGGTTTAGCAAAATTGCTGGGCTGGTCCAGAAATGAGTACTAAGAGGACTAGACAGAAACATACTATAATAAGCACCCTACCACAGTTATAGCATTCCAGTGAGTGTAAGGAGAATAGACAGCAGAAGATAATTGATTTTGCATGCTCTGCATGTTTTTAAACAGCATCTCCTAACATCAGATGAAGAGACAAAATAGGTGGCTCACGCTTCTGAGAGAGCAGAACATCTCTTACATTTATAGTTTGCAGGTAGGACTGCTCTGCATTCTTTCATTTTATGTTCACGTATTTCAGAGTTTAATCTGTTATTTTCTGAGTAACTCTGCTTTGCTAAGGGTCATTTTATGCCACCTTCTACAGAGCACTCATTATCTAAGAAGTTTCGCTGATTTGGGCCTGTATAGAATACTGCACAATTGAGTCCCTGGAGACTTTCTTTCTTTACTTAAAATGTAGAAAAGCCTTTCTGAGTTAATAGAAAAGCACAATAAGTGTCAAAACATCTCCAGGGCAATGTCCTTGACTTTGTGCGCTTCTACCTCTGTAGTCCTCAGGCAAATACAATTGTCTTCTTTCAGTGGTGGAACATAATCTGTAGTGCACATAACCTACAGTCTTATGCTCCTGAAGTATAGAAAAAACCTGCATATTGACAAACCACTGTTTTATATTGCAATTACATAGATGTTAGTCATGTGTTATGATACACAGAAAGTCTGTAGGCAGTGTGAAGTATGATTTACCTGGTGTGAAAACTATGAGGAGGTGTCCTGGGTTCAGCCAATAGTGTGTAGCTGGTGTTCAATTTATGTGAAAACTTAAACTGCCCATAAGATCTATTGATTACCACAGTCATATACAGGCCCATAGAAAGACTTGTAGGCTAGCAGGTTGTTCCAGCAAACAACCCAGCATTGACTACTGATAAAAGAGCCGCTTTCTAACTACTAATACATGATGCAGCAAGATAATGCTTATTTTTTTATTTTACAGTTACTACTCAGGGATAAAAGCTAATACCTAAGTACTCAAAGTACAGGAGGCTGTGGGAATTGGTACGTATACTGTGAATTAAAGTATATTGTTACTCACTTGTTTGTGGCACGTGTTTGCAATTTGTCATGGAAGGTCACACAGTAAGATCTTAACACAATCACACATTCACTTTTCCTGACAGACTCTCAAAATCACATTTACAATTTCATTATAACTATTTATTATTAATGTAAGAAACCACAAAGCCAACCACCATCCAACCACCAATAACAAAAAAAATCCTCACAACAACAACAAAAGAAACCCCAAAATCAAACAAAAACACCACCCTAAAACAAACAAAAACCCTGAAACAAACAAACAAACCCAAAACAAGAAACCACAGAATGACAAAATATGGTTGTATGATAAAGCAATAAATTTCAGTGAAAACAGCATCAAATATCTCATGAAAACTGGTGTTCCTTTTGCCATTACATGTGCAACATTTACATGTGCATACATTACATGTATGTAAAAAAATGGCTTGTGTTTATGGAGATATCTGAGTTTAGACAGTGATATTAAATAATCTGGTTAACACTGAGAAAGGTCTGATAATAACTCTCCTGCCAGTTTTCTTCTCCCAGCTTTTCATCCATTCCTGCATCTTCTAATGGAAGTTAGGCTTTTCAGGCTTTCAACAATAAAGTTTAGAGAGTCTTTTCCCATTTCTTTTTTCCTCTCACACTTTCTCCTCCTTCTCCCCTTCTCCATATTCCCACATTACCCATATGGTCAGGTTGACCAAACACAGGCATAATCTCTCTAGAATTAAATGTAATGGAAAAATGTGTTACCGAAAGGTGTCACAGTTAGAACAAACAGTAATGGTATAAACTCTGCAGATCACTAAGATTTAAAGAGTTAACAAGAGGATCTGAGAGCACTTTTCTCATTGATTTTTGTAGTAATTTGCATTCATTTAGACTGCTGTAAGAACCTTAATTTTTTATCAAGAAGGTGAAGAGACTAAAAATGTCTTAAGCTCTGGACTTGAAAAAACTTGTTCTTACTGCAAAACTTTACATAGAAATAATGATATATTTTATTATAACTGATAGGCTGCTTCAAGAAGTTAGTCAAAGAGTAAGAGTTAATACAGCTATATTTTTACATATGTATACCTGTTAAATGTGTCTTTAAAAATATTTTAAAATGAAGGAATAGAGATTGATTTTGCAAAATTTGCTTACACTTACTTATGTTGCAATGGTTTGTGACTGGTTTCCTTTGAACCCAGATGTATAGACTGAAAGGAATTCTGAGGAAAGGTTCTCTATTATTATCTCTCTGATAAATGCATAGGTTAAGGTAAAGGTTGCAAAAATCATACACTGTAATGAATGTCAGTAATCCATTTTAGCGGAATCTCAAGCTTGGGAGAAATGGAGCAAGTTCTGGTAAACAAACTCCAGATGGAGATAGCAGAAAATGTGAAGAGAAATGGCACTCAGATGGAATGCCTCCAAAATATAATTAAGGGGGCAGAATGACTCACTCAAGATAAATAAGCCAGTATTTTGCTTACAGTCTTGAGACTGTTTTGATGTTTTGGGGTTTGGGGATTTGAGGTTATATATGTTTCTCAAAATAAAATTCAAGTGCATTTTTAGCATTTGCATTTAGATTTGAGATCTGTTAACATTTAAGTGCTAGTCTTACTTTCTTACAGTATTCCTACATCTTCCTTTTTTTTTTTCTTTTTTGTTTTCCGTAGATTAGGCAATACTAATTTGTATGTAAAACCTTGTTCTCCCTAGTTACAATATCAGAATTGGACTGTAAACCACTGCATTGCATTGTTGTTTGTGATTTTTTTTGACACTGCTATCCATGTATGAGGCTTAGTGTGATGCTTTTAGTAGTAGGTTAATGTCAAAGGTGCAAAGGTAAAAAAGAGAAGTTGTCTAAGTTGCATCACAAAGTAATATTCAGGGATTAAAATGAATGAAGAAGACATTTATTAAAACATGCTGCATTAGGATTATCACATATGAAAATGAATCATGATTGCTGTGATGTATTCCTGGCTCTGTCAGAAGCTGGGCCTTTGATACTTGTTTTCTGCAAGAAAAACAGAAGCAAAAACCGAAACCAAGTTCAGTATAGGTCAGAAGACACCTAAAATATTAAAAGTCTTGGAGAACAATCACAGAACAGTTTGTGTTGAAAGGGAGCTTTAAAGGTATAGGTGTTCAACCCAACCTGCAATGAGCATGGACACCTTCAAATTGTTCAGCCTGCAGCCTGACCTTGAACTGTCTTTGTGATGGGTTTCTGCCACAAAATAGACCCTAACCTAAATCTGCATTTAAATCAAAAATATGAATTTAGCTATATAGATTTCAACCTTGTTTGTTTTTAAAATATAAGAGATTAACCTGTATTTACCATTTGGATTTAGTATGGAGAAAGCAAGACAGAAAATGAAAAAGCAATCTTTTTTTCCTTTAATATCAAGTGCTTGCTACACTAGAAGCAAAGTGTTTTGGATGTCCCACAAGAACCTGTGTTACGGTTTAAGCCCAGCCGTAACTCAGAACCACGCAACCACTCTCTCATTCCTGGAAGGATGTGGAGGAGAATAGAAAGAATGTAACTTCCACAGGCTGAGATAAGAGCAGTCCAGTAACTAAGGTATAACACAAAACCACTGCTGCTGCCACCAATAATAATGATGAGGGAAATAACAAACGAAGAGAATACAATCACTCAGCACCCACCGACAGATACTCAGCTCAACAAAGCAGTAATCTAACGCTTCTGGGTAACTGCCCCTAATTTATATAGTGGGCATGATGTGCTGTGGTATGGAATACCCCTTTGGTTAGTTTGGGTCAGGTGTCCTGTCTCTGCTTCCTCCCAGCTTCCCCTCCAGGACACCCTGGCAGATCATGAGACTCAGAAAGTCCTTGGTCAGAATAAGCATTACTGAGCAACAACTAAAAACACTGGTGTTATCAGCACTGTTCCCAGGCTGAAAGTCAAAACCACAGCACTGCACCAGCTACTAAGAAGGAAAAAAAAAATGACTGCTACTGCTGAACTCCAGACAACCTCTCAGGTGAACACTGATATAAACCACTCTGAATGTAATAAACATTTATTTTTCCCATTAAAACTGTATAGACTTACAAAAAAAAATAAGGAAAAAAGAGGGACAGTGTGAGCTCAAAGGGTATGGAAAGTGAACACTGAGTTCTGATTTTGTTGAAATATCTGATAAATTTAAAAATGCAAAACTTCTGAGGAAGCTGAGTTTGTGATTACCTTGTCTAAAAATAACACAAATAGTACAATTCTGTCTTTATTTGGATTGTATGTTTAACAAGATCTAGTGTGTGGGTTGGAAGACAAATGAATTAGAGACAGAACTGTAATCTTACCCTTGGTGCCTTATCTTTCTTATCTCTTTGAATGGAATACTTTCTTTTTTGACAGTTTTTGAGCAAATAAAGCTTTTTTGTTGCCAGAATACTCCTCGATGAATAAATGGAAAATCAACATTCTGCTGGGTTTTCTAGATTATTTAAACAGGCTTAATGGGATTCTTTCACATAACAAAAAAAAAAAAAAAAATAAAATTAAATGTAATAAGGTGAAGATACTGTACAGTATCATTAAGTAGAAATAATATTTAATCAGGAAAATGTCATTGCTATGATGGCTATTTGTTCTGAAATAATAAAGTCTGAAAACAAACTGGATATAGTGTATGAGCTACTATCTGCAGCCTTTTGAACAGTTTGACAAATTCATATCAGAAATTCATTTGTACAGAAAGTGTACTCCCCCCACCCACCCACACTTTGTGTCATAAAATATGCACTTTTTAAAGAGCAAGTACTTAACTAATAAGGTTCATGGTCTTTTGAAGCCAGCTTTATGATGTTCTTTCTCTAAAGAACAATTTAATTAGTTATCAAAATGTCACCTGCAGTGAATAAAATCCCTAAATACTTAGAGCTGTGTGTTACTTGAAGAACTGAAAGGCAGTGATACTTTTATTCTACTCTTTTGCTTTAGAGACTAAGGGGCAAAGTCACTATACTTGTTTACCATCAGAGGAAACCTATTTTCTAATCTGAGCCTTTATACATTCATGAAGAATTTTCATGGATTTCACTGAGTTTTGGGTACAATTTCATGGGGTTTGTTTTAGAAGAAAATATGGAATAATATTCAGCAATTAATTTTATTAATTATTATTAATACTTCATGGTATTAAGGGAATTTATAAGACTGTTTAGAAAATTACTTTGAATATACAAAAAGTTTAAATTTTTTCAGCCAATAATGACAAACCCAGTAGGAGAAGAAAGCTACCTCTTCTGTTAACTCCTTTTACTAAAGTTAGATTCAGGGGCTGGGGGTGGTGGTGTACTACAGTAAATAATCAACATTAAGGTTTGTTATTGGGCATTGCAAGAAGTGCATGAAATCAAATTATTATGGGGGATACTGGTGTCAGCGTAAACCAGCACAAAAAGCTATTCAAGCAGTGGAAGTAGTGAACAAATTTTCTCTTGTGCCTTGAAAAAGCTAAACCTGAAATCTTACATTATTTATCTGAGGGAGTTGTGGTGAATCTCGATACCGTAGGGTAATAGTCTCACTAAGCATGCCTAGTAAAGAAACCATAATATCCCACCCTCTCCCCACCCATTATTTATTACAGAGAAGGCAACTGACTCTTAAGATTGTTGAAAACTGCAAATTCTTTAGAAACAAGTCATTCAGTGTTTGCTTTTCAGTCCTGAGATGGGCTCTAGTATCAAAGCTTACAGAATATCTGTCTCAGTAGAGCCTCAAGGTATATTTTAATAAACCAAACATCTTTATAATTAAACAGAATAAGAATGTAGTTTTAAATGCATGTTAAATTTCCTGCCACTTCAAACAAATGCTGACATTTTAAATCTTACTCACGTTTTCTGTGTATATTAATTATAGATGTAATTTAACAGCCATTAAACAAAGAATCCAATAGGATTTTGGTTGGACATTCGTGCAGAATAAGTTTCATTGTTAATTAGAGGACTTAAAAGAAAATATTAATTTTTAAAGATCCAATATATTTTTCTCCCTCTTGGAAAGCTATAGTCTGTTTCAATTGCATTTATTTTTTCCTTTTTGAAACTTCCTAGATAAAAGCCATATTTCAGAACAAAACCACTTCCTTAGTTTTTAAGCAGCTGAAAAGGAGACAGAAAGTACTGGTAAGGCTGAATTGCTCTCCCATGAACTGCATCTGGAGTGTGGGGATTGGCGTGCCTGGTGCTGAACATCAAGGTCCTCCTTGTGGCAGAGACACAATGCCTCCTTACTACTGCTATGTAATTCAGTACAACTGGCCTGTAACAAGATATGATTGGAAAAGTACAAGTCCATCAAATCATCCTGGAATCTAGATGTGGAGGAGACAGACATGATACAGCCCAGAGGCCAGGAAATGAAAAAATATAGGATATACTTCCTTCCTACAATATTTTTTTAAAATACATTTTGTCCTGCCATTTGCATTGTTTTATTGAGCTGCTACCTCCAATAGATTTCTTGTGGCCTTTCCATTTTTTTATTTTAATTTTTCTTCCAGTGTAGAAATCTAATTTATATATGGGCAGGCTTCAGCAGTGTTCTAAATCCATTGTGAGTTCCATATTAGCTGGAGCTGAAAAGCCAGGAACAAGGACTGGTCCCCATATCTTGTCTCTGGTGCTCAACATCTTGAAATTCCCCCCAGATCTACTTACTTTCCCTTGTCCTCAGAAGCAGGAGAACGGTATTCTTGTGCTAATTAACTGCAAACTGCCAGCTGATTTCATGGGATATAGGACTGGACACATAAGGTTAAAATGTGGGTGGAGTATTCAGTGAAATTACCTGTCAAAATATATTTGTAAGCAATCATTCAGTCTTTGCAGTGACTTTGCAACCCTTAGGCATGACTAAACAGATTGAGCTCTCCTCTTGCATTTCATGCTGCTTTTTAAATTTTCCAGCAATTGTTTTGTTTAGATCTTGTGGCTTGGCACAAAGTAACTTTTTATTCTGTGCTGAAAATAATTTAATGCAAACATTGCCTAAGCAAGAAGAAACCAAATTTCCTTTTTGACAGTTGATTCTTCACAATGAATTACAGAAGAAGTTAATAGTGTCAGAACATGTACAGGAAATCTTTAAAATGTTTTGTTTTGTTTTGTTTTGTTTTGTTTTTTTTCTTTGTTTAGATTTAGATCAGATACCACTGGGGAGTTTGTAAGATCAAGGCTTACCCTTTCATAAATCTAACATTGCTATGTTGTGCTGAAAGCCAAAGTTCCAGTTAAATAAAAATATTGATTTATATTTAAGGCAAAATATTTTCAATCTATTTCACATAAAAATTTTAAGCATTTTCTGTAATGAATGTGTGAATATAGATTTCTACAAAGGCTATCATAGACAGAGTGGAATGTCTGTCTAGGTTTTCTTTATTGACAAAGAGCTAACAACAGTCCTCTGGCTGAGAGTACACTTCTTAAAAGTATGATGAAATCTGTATTTGTAGTAGATTAGTAAGGCTTCTCAGCATTTTTGGAAGTGAAATAGTAAATCAAATACTTAATCACTTTCACAGTTATTAGTGTCAATGTCTTTCTAGCAGGTATGATCTTCTTAAAAGTAACCTGACATAGCCTTCAATTCTTATAACTAATTTTAACTATACATAAGAGAGTCATACAAAGTCCTCTTGTATTGTAATAAGTTTGGTTATCCTAAATGTATTTTTGTAGTTGTATACTTTTAAACAGTTACTTGAAAATTTTGGATTATCCACTCAGGACCATAAAAAAGTAATCTGGTAAAAGTGCAGAAAATTCTCAGAGCTATGCAAGCTGTGAAATGAAAATGTTCTTTCATGTAATAAAATAAATATATAAATAAAATAAAATAATTTCAACAAAACTGCTGCCAGTAAAAATATGAAAGAAATAATTGCAACTATTACGTATAGGGGACTATCTATTATAGTAACACTGAAATGTGATTGAAAAGTAACTATTATTTAGTGGTATTTTAACAAAACATAGAGACAGCATAAAGTCTCTAAGTATTCATAAAAAGGGGAGACATAATTAAAAAAACCCTACTCCTTTCACTCTTTTTTGTCATTTTACAATGTATTTCTATCCTTCTACCTATTTTTTCTACCTTTCCCTTATTTGAAAAAAATCAGATGTTTGCGTATATAAAATTAGATTTTGAAGGTGAAATAAACTGCCTGTAGGCAAGAAAACTGACCATTCTCAATAAATTAGTTAAATAAAGGTGTTACAAAAGGACATGCTTGTGGAAAGCATTTAATATTTCACAATGCGTCTTTTGCATAGTTTCAATGCCAAAGTAGAATTAGAAAAAAAAAAAATAAAAAATAGATACATTATCTTTTAATTTTTTTCTTTCTTAAATTTTAACTTCTTCAGGATAAGAAGATAATCTTTGATTTGTTATGTTCAAAATCTGTGGAAAGTATTAAAGTTGTTGTCTATGTAGCTACTTTTTTTTAAAAAAAATCAAACAGCTTATAAAATCTCTATCTTAACAGGTTTTTTTTCTAGAAGAACCCCAGATAATTACCTGTAAAAACACTGGAATTAGTAGCTGAATTAGGGAAATTAGGTAGGCTTGATCCCAGAAACCCTATTTCTCTCATCTCATGTAAGAATCCAGCAGAATCTTTCCCACCATAGAACTTCTAGTTTGAAATGATCACATTTGCTTTACGACTTTTCTGCTTCTGACTTTGACCAGCAGCTGTTGCAGTAGAGCGATGGCACAACAGGCAGTTGAACATTTAAAAACTGCAGATGTAACCAATATATTTCATGCAGACTGTAAACTGTCAGTAGTAATTTTTAATGATTGTTGAAATTGCTTAAATCAAACTACATGCAGAATGGAACTGTATGCAATTTAAGGTAATATTTTTTCATTTATCTGATCTTATTAGCTAACTGAAAACCTTAATCATTCCCAAGATTTTGTTTTATGCATGAATCCACTGATATGAAATGCATGGAATCATATATCAAATTAGTAGGCCTATGGCAGATTCCACTTTTTTTTTTTTTTTTTTTTAAAAAAAAATTTCTGTGTTTTGGTTGTTGTGTTGGTTTTTTTTGG
>NDXB01009557.1:51116-76499 GCA_002631895.1 Agapornis roseicollis
TTTTTTTTTTTTTTTTTTTTTGGGGGGAGGCATATTCATGATCACCAAATATTTCATTAATAATAAGGGACAATTATCATTTTAATTATTTATGCCTTTTCAATTTTTTTCTAATTTACTATATAGACAATCCATTTATTCACTGGCTAGTTTTTTCTTTTTGTAAGGTCACACTCCATGTTAAATGGATCAAGTCACTCAAGTAAATCAAGTGTAGCTCTGTCAAGATATTTGTAGGATCAATGTTGTAATGCACCTAGTTTGACAGCATTAATCCCTTACTCTGTAATACCAAAGGTCTGACTTCCCTTTACAAATTCAAACTCAGAAAAAATTATATGCTTCAGTATTGTAAATAGTACAGTAATAGTGCAACCAATGAAGACTTTTGTACTTAATGATTGTGATAAGAAAGTGAAAGGCATTGGATGTTATAAAATGCTTCATCTAATTCTAACCTAGTAGTTTAGAAATAAAATAATTTACCCCCTGCTCACTTTCCTGAGACTTCTAGTCTTGTATAACACTGGAGTGGGGCAAAAATCTAAAACATTGATTTATGGCAATAACTAACAGAACTGTGTAGAAGGAATAAAAGAGCTATCTCTATGTATATGTGCATCCTGATGAAATGATGAGAAAGGAGTGAAAGATTCCTGATAAATTGAGCAGTACAGCTACGACAAAAATAGGGTTAAGTGAACATTTGTTGCAGTTCTGCACATCTGTTTCTGCAGATCATGTTCCTACTCCTTAATATTCATTGCTAACAAACACTCATACAGAGAAGTTTTTGTTCAACATGAATATTTAGGAAATTACTGTTCTATGTATGAACATTTAGTTTGGAATGCAAAAACCCTGGCATTCATGAACAATTTTTATGGCTTGTTATTCATCATTTACTGTTCTTCTCATTTGTAAGTTTCATTCCTTTAGTCAAAAAACCAATGAAACTATATCTTTTTTGCAATTGCATGCCAAAAAAAATTTGCAATAGGTTAGTCTTTGTCTAATCTTGTCAAAACATTTACATCAAACTAATTCACAAATCTAAGATTTTTGTTTTTGAAAGCAAATTGTTGAAAAATTGTAATAAAAAAATTCATTTCAGTAAATTAAATAGATTTATTTTATTACTGAATGACATGCACAGGCAAAGTGTCATAATGAAGATTCAGTATCAGTATCAGTGACAAGACTTTACAGCAGTGCAACTATACCATGTACTGTGGATGTTCCTGTTTCTTAAACCTATGCTAGTGGAAAGTGATGCTGAAACCCCCTGTAAATTCTCCTTTGTAGACTTGATGCACTTATCTCCTAACACAGTGACAGGTTTGGCACTCCTTTCTCTCATTTTTGTTGTTTGCTCTCCTGAAGCAGTAGTACAGTGGTAGTAAATAGCAAGTAAAGTAAACTGCTCTAAGCCAGCAACTATTCATTTATTATTATTTTACTGCATTGGTGGTTTCTAATACCTTAGTAGTAATAAATGAATTAAATATTTTTGTTTCTTCACTTCTTCCAAAACATTACACTTTCCCAAACACACAACCAGGAGAGGGATTAAGTTCTTGGCTTTGTGAACATTGTCACTATCACTTATATTTCAGCTGCAGTAGGACTGGAATAGGAAAACAGAAAGCTCTAACATGTATTTCAAATTGCACAGATAGATATACAAGTAGGCATCTTTACTGGCAGTGATAAGCACTGGTAGATTTTTGATATAATGAAAAATATAGTAAGGTTTATCTATATGTCTACATGTCTTTTTTTAGCAACCGCTTTAAAAATATCTGAATTTCTCTCCCAATCTTAGGTTATATAAGAAATTCAAATTTCAAATTACTGAAGACATAGTATCACTGTATGAGTATTTACTGTCAGTAATGTTAAACTGTTTGATTTACTGATCATTTTGTCCCCTTTGCTTAAACAGGAGAGGTTTAGATTGAATATAAGGAAGAAATTCTTTCCTGTTAGGGTGGTGAGATGCAAGAATGGGTTGCCCAAGGAAGTTGTGAGAGCTCCATCCCTGGCAGTGTTCAAGGCCAGGTTGGATGAAGCCTTGGGTGACATGGTTTAGTGTGAGGTGTCCCTGCTTATGGCAGGGGGGTTGGAACTAGATGATCTTAAGGTCCTTTCCAACCCTAAATATTCTATGATTCTATGAACCATGATAGTCACTGTAGATTGACCAGTTTATGCAGCAGGGTGACTGCTGTTATCTTTCAGGAGCTAGTGGCTTTGACATTCGGTTTTGATACGCTATTCTAAATGGAAAAGAAAATAAAATCCAGAAATGAGATTGAAACAAGCAAAGAAAATGGAATAGCATGAATCTATCCTTCAACTAAAAGTAGAACCAAGACACAACAATGAAACATAAGTAGTCCAATTTTGCAACAGTTTTTGGTTTTATAGATGTGCATGATCTATTTTTTTCCCCTCTGGCTTACTGTTCCTTGTGAAAGCTGGACCCCATAGAATAGACTATGTCACCTGCTCTATCATATTTACAAATAATGAAAAATAACAAGACAAGGATTATTAAGCAGTATAAAGCAAGTAAAACAATGGAAGCAGAAACAACAAGCTATTGACATTCTTCCTAAGCAGATATTTCTATGAATTATGCTTGTATAGAACAGTACATCTCTACCCACTGACAGCAGAGACAAATAAAGTAGCTCTTTGAGAGTTTACTTTTGCTATATGGTTTATTCGACAGAGCAAGAGTGTCATAATAGTAGTAATAATAATAACAACAATAATGATAATAGAAAATCCCTACATTATTTCTCCTTAAACTGAAAATCTACTCTTGCTACTTCTTGAAATAATAATTTAGTTGACTTTGACATATGATATGCAGATGTATTTCAGAATGCTACATAAAATATTCAATTTATTTAAATAGTAATTAAAATAAAAATATCAATCAAGAGAGGATTGCAATCTCCCCCAAAATCAAAGCTGTAGAAAAGTTCTGGAAGAAAAAAATAGTAATTTAATACCATCCGTAAAAAGCATGGGAAAAAATAGATTGCATGAAGAATTGTTAAATAGAATTTATCAGCCTTTCTCCATAGCAGTATGAGCAGAAGAAATCTGGAGTATGTAGTCCAGTTATCTGCTGAGGTACTTGTCCTGTTAGCCCCTTCTTTTTCTATTAAGCAGCTGTCTTACTGTACAATGTACATTGCACTCTCAATGTTTAACTCCTGAATTAGATGTCTCTATTCCATCTTATTTTACATCTCTATATCTTGTATTCAGGATCCATTTCTTAGTTTTTTCACCCTCCGCCTTAGAATCATAGAATAGTTAGAGTTGGAAAGGACCTTAAGATCATCTAGTTCCAACCCCCTGCCATAAGCAGGGACACCTCACGCTAAACCATGCCACCCAAGGCATTGTCCAACCTGACCTTGAACACTGCCAGGGATGGAGCATTCACAACTTCCCTGGCCAACCCATTCCAGTGCCTCACCACCCTAACAGGAAAGAATTTCTTCCTTAGATCCAATCTAAACCTTCCCTGTTTAAGTTTGAATCCATTACCCCTTGTCCTGTCACTACAGTCCCTAATGAAGAGTCCCTCAGCAGCACCCCTGTAGGCCCCCTTTAGATACTGGAAGGCTGCTATGAGATCTCCACACAGCCTTCTCTTCTCCAGGCTGAACAGCCCCAACTCTCTCAGCCTGTCTTCGTATGGGAGATGCTCCAGTCCCCGATCATCCTTGTGGCCCTCCTCTGGACTTCCATGTCCTTTTGATGTTGAGGACACCAGAACTGCACACAATACTCCATGTGACTTCCTTTGCAAGAAGCTGTCACACTGATGGTGCAGTCTGTCTCCAGGTGTGTACAGTCAGACTTCTAGAAAGTCCTACTTGAGCTTGGATCAAGATTAAATGTAGTGGTTGGTCAGAGTCAGCACTGCAAAACTGATGCTGAAGGTTTACTACCAGTGCATAATCATGGACACCACACATACCTGTCTTCATCCTTGTGTTAACATACAATTGGAGAGGATTTTGTGAGTAGCAAGACCTTTAGACCCTAACCCACATTAGCCTTATGTCAAGTTACAANGTTTGTGAGTAGCAAGACCTTTAGACCCTAACCCACATTAGCCTTATGTTACTTCCAGTGCATAATCATGGACACCACACATACCTGTCTTCATCCTTGTGTTAACATACAATTGGAGAGGAGTTTGTGAGTAGCAAGACCTTTAGACCCTAACCCACATTAGCCTTATGTTACTTCCAGTGCATAATCATGGACACCACACATACCTGTCTTCATCCTTGTGTTAACATACAATTGGAGAGGATTTTGTGAGTAGCAAGACCTTTAGACCCTAACCCACATTAGCCTTATGTCAAGTTACAAGAGGAGGTAGGAATATAGATGTGGTAGGGTAAGCTCAATTGGGCAGGGACCAAAATGACCCAGCAGGGAATTGCAGCAGATAGGGCAGGGGTAGGATATCACATGTGGATTTGTTTCACAAGTCAGCGCTTTTACTGTGATTATGTCTGTTGTGTTTTAGTAATAAACTCCCAAGAAGCCCAGAAGAAATCCCACAGTAATCACTTCATGTTCAGCTCTCCTAGGTTCAGGGGCCTGCATGAAGTATGTGTAATTAAGGGTAGCTATCTTGCAACATTACTATGTTCTTTTGTGAGAGAGGGTTATCCCAGCTCATGTCATGAGTCTACCTATTAAGTCACACTGCTGTTTGCAGCTGGGTCCCTGATTTCTTACAGCAATGACAGCTGATCACTGACACTAGCCAAGCTACATTTCCAGAATCCTGGGGAGATTAATCAGCTCTCTCTGCAAGCAGATGTAAAAAATAACTAAATTGTTGGTGGCTGTGTAAGCCTCCTTCCTTGCTCTTAGGGCCATCAACTGCCTTCATTATTTCCGTGTCCATTATTTAAATTTTTGGCATTGTTGATGTGGTTTGTATAGATATTATCCAATTTCCTCTACATGTATTCTCAGTTCCCATTTTTCTCGGAAGTTTATTTTTATTGACATTTTATTTGATATCCTTTTCTGCTAAGGTACATGTGATGCACACACAGATGCATCAGTCTATTTTCGAGATTGGCATATGGTCTCAAAACCACTCATTTATACTTGCAGGAGGACACTTACTTTTTTGTATAGCACCTTGTGTTGTCAGACCAAGCAATCACATCCTTATGTCCTAGTGATTGCAGACCAAAAGACTTACAGAAGACTTACTGCTCAGGTGCAGTTTTCCACAGCTAAGAATGCATTCCCTGTTTTCAGGTCTGGACTGTTTGGTGATTGGCAGCACTAGGGTGAACTTTTAAACAAAATAAAGCAAGTTTATTTTAATATAATACAAAGATTGGGAAAAAGGAAAAAACAACTGCTTTCTTTTGAGGCAAAGGAAAAATATAGTATTCCTTCATCTTTAGCTCTCATTCTAGCTTGGTTTCGATATGTTTTCTGTATTCCTCTCTGCTAGTGAAATAGCAAGTCACTTATCTGTACAGTCAATTCAAACCTCTCTCAGGAAATGAGCAGCAGTTTGCTAGATGAATTTCAGTCTTTTCTTGCTGAGAAGCATACTGGTCTAAGATGACGTCTCTCATTGCATCCTTTTTTCTTGGGCAACTTCTGCTGAATGGAAGTTCAACCCTGGGTGTTCTTATAATCTCCAACACTGAAAGTGATTTGATAGGGCATTATCTCCTGTCTCCTACACTACCTGCTGCAGTCACAGTTTCAGTCACTCGCCATCATCAGAAAATACAACCCTACCTGGAAGAGCTAGGTAGGTTTAACCATTAATTGACTAAAAAGAGTGTATATAAATTTCTCCCTGACAAAAAGGTGTCATGGTTTAAACCCAACCAACCACACAGATCATTCACTCACTCAACTCCCCTTCCTTGCCCTCCCCTGCTTCCAGAGAGATGGGGGGAGAATCAAAAGAATGCAACTTCCACAGGTTGAGATAAGAACAGTTTAGTAACTAAGGTATAACACAAATCACTGCTGCTACCACCAATAATAATAATGATAAAGGAAAAGAATACAGCATCCCATCAACCACTGACAGATAACTCACGACACCCCACCAACCAAGTGCTGACCGACCACCTCTTCCAACCACCCTGAGAGAACTAGGCCTTCTGGATCCCCCCAGTTACATCCTGGGCATGACGTGCTATGGTATAGAATACCTTTTTGGTCAGTTTGGTCCTGTCAGTACAGTCCTGTCCCTCCTTCCTCCCAGCTTCCCCTCCTCCCCGGCAGAGCATGAGGCTCACAAAGTCCTTGGTCAGGGCAAACATCTCTCAGCAACAACCAAAAACATCGGCCTTATCAGCCTTGTTCCCGGGTTAAGTCAAAACACCAGCTACTAAAGAGAAGAAAAACTGACTGCAACTGCTGAACCCAGGACAAAAGGTGAGGAATATTTCCTACATTTATGAGTATATACCAAGGTATATAAATTTTTAATAGTTGTAACTTAAGAACTTGAGATAGGGCTTTATGTCATTAACAAAAAAGCCTTGAAGGTAATTGCGCTTGAAAGAGATGACTTCTAAATATAGCTTCAGACAGACTGAGGTCTGCTAGCATCTTTAAAACAAAAATGATAGGTTTGGGAAATACTTTTTTAAACATTTGCATAAAAGCACAGGTGAGAAAGGTGCTTATGATTTTCTGAAGCTCTGCTTTTAGCTGTATTCCTCATTTGGAGAATACTATTATAAACCAGTTCATGTTATTTCGTTACGTTATTACTGCTGACAGATTGGTACCATTTTTCAAGGCATAGTCTCAGGGATAAAAAATGATGTATGGTAGAAAATAGAAAATATCAGAATGATATAATCACTTCATTGATAATAGATAATAAAAATCATATATTTATCTGATCAAAAATGCATATGTGGAGTAAATTGTATTAATGGAATAAATGAGTGGAAAATGGCATCTTTATTTCAGTGAGAGGATCCACATGGAAGGATCAGGCAAGGGTTAACTTAAATGGACCTGATGCACAATTTCAAATGCTTGTTGACACTTTTTGTTTACTTTTCATTTTTATGAAGTTAATGCTAATAGGTTTCAGAGTCAAGATTAAGACATCTCAGTTGAAAGTTCATAAAAATCTGTGAGTTTGCAAATTGTTCATAAGACTTAAAGAAAATGACAAAGTAACCTTACACTTATTTTTCCTCACTTAATAATGACATTTTTGGCCCCAGTAACTCTTGTCAGAACCTGTGAAATAGGCAGTGATTTCCCAGAACATAATGAGTTGAGATCAACAAAGTTGCTTTCTTTTTCAGATGTCAGAATATTCAATCCCTGCAACAGATCTTGTTATGTCCACCGTTCATGGACCAGCAATTACCAGGACAAGGAGAATGCCTCGTCCCCTTGATACTACCATTTTCAATTAATACTGCTTTTTCTACACTATCCACATAAAGTTTTGGCCATATATGTTCCAGAGAAGGAAAACAAAAACTTCTGATCGTATGAAGTAGTATAGCAATAGGTTTTAGAATTCTATTGGTATACGTATTGTATCGATATACATTCCTTGTTAATTAGAAAGACTTTACAAACTCTCAGAAAAAAGAAAATGGCATTTGGGTCATTTCATTCAAGATGAAGAGAGTAAATGGAATATCTGCATATTAAATATTATATAGGTACTTAATTTTTTCAGGTATCGAGCTAAGGTAAATACCCATAAAGCCTTGTTGTGTCAGGACCCCAGCACAGCTGCACTGGCTTCTGCTTGTTGACAGCAGAGAATGTAATTACAGCATGAAGGAAAAAAGCAGATTCTCCAGCTATAACTGTGCAAATGAGAGCAGATGACCAAGACATGAACTAATATTCTGGAGGGGCTTCAATCTCCTGTTTTGCATCCCAAACAATTCATATACTATCTGTAATGCCATTACATGTCATTACATGTATCATGACTGGATAAGTGGACAGATTCTCTATTTTATGTTTTTGGATGGTTAGCTTGATTTTGCTGCTGTAGTTCCTTTATGTATATTTGTGGTTTGGGTTTGGTTTTTTGGTTTTTTTTTTTTTTGGCTGTTTGTTGTTTTGTTTTGTGGTTTTGTTTTGGTTTTTTTTTCTAATCTAGGTCTGTAGGAGCAGTAGCATCCTTGCTCTTTCAAGTGATTGATTTCAGTTCAGGACAGACATCTATGCTGCTTACCAAGTAATAAACAGTGTCAGATAAATAATGCTGGTGAGGAATGTAAACAATGACATTTGCTATTTGACCTTCATAAATTCACAGGGTCAAAGAAAATCACTAAAATGTATATATATTTAATTCACAAGCCCAGTAAAAAATAACACCCTTAATAAAACAAAATAAACAAAGAATGCAATAAAATTGAAAGATAATCATTAAAATCTCTTATAATTTTTTCTTAAGTTGATTGATTATTATAGAGTGTTCTGTAGCTTTTTATTTTTTTCCTCCTTAATGTAAACTTGAATTCAGTGTCCAGGTTGATTTTGTTTCATCTTGTTTTATGGCTTCCTTCAAAATAAAAAATATTTTTCCAGCTAAATTCAGTTTAGGGTAATCCATTTAAATAAATGATCAAAAATACACTACCTTTGTTCTGTAATTATAAAAGTAAAATTTAAGAATATTAGAATAATTATTTCAGTGTTCTACCTATCAAATCTGTGAAATACTTGTCAGGAATAATTTCCTGTAAATTTATAAACACATTTGCATATACTATAATATGTGTCTCTAAAATTTATGAGAACACTTTTTGTTAAGAGAATACTGAATTTGCACGGTGATAGGAATTCAAGAAAGTACATATACTCATGTATTGTAATTTCATCAATATTGGTAGCATGTTTACCTGCTGTTATTCACATAATAAAGTATGGCCTGATGTGTGCACAGAACTTGCACATTTTTACAGCTTTAGGCTAGATAGGGAAAGCTTGCTACTGAATTAGAAAAAGAATTGGCTCTACCTACACAAGGCAGTGTCCTATATTGGGACTGTAATGGTCTTTACCTACAGGTTGGACAGATGCCTTTACCTGAAAATTGAAAAGATTTGCAAATGTTTAATATAAACTACAGTCATTTTGTACAGTTTTAGATGCACCGTTTTCCTATGTACCAGACCTTGTATCTGCCATCCGTTTTCCCAGGGATACTGCACTGCAATTTCCATACCATAACTTATTTTAATTGCATTTCATGAGAAGGAATGCAAAAGAATAAGGACTTCATCTTCCAAATTTAAAAGGGAACCACCATGGTATTTCATTCAATAAATTGTTTGTGATCTTTCAACATACAGAGAGACAGGTCAGACAGCCCAACTGGGGTGCTTGGGAGCTTCAGCCTCCTTATGAGAAGAGGCTTCCACTGTATTTATAAGGTTTCCTAATGAGGTGGTTAGCTTTTCTACAGGTCATGCAGAGAATAATGAAGGGATGTAGGGAAGGCCCAAACAAAGCTAATCAAGTCACTAAAGATGAAAAGGAGAATAAGATCATGCTCTGCAGAACCAGAACCAGATCCAAAGAATCTGGTCTACAAAGTTCAACAGAAAGTCATTGGCACATGAGAGAGATTTTAGCCAAAGTTTTTCAACGAGAGATCTTTCTCCCTGTTACATAGAAAATGTACAGCAAGTTGTAGGTATCCCTATCTGGGGGGTGATTTTTGATGAGTCTCTTTCTTATCTGCAACAATGAAAGACTCTTGATTCATGTTGGAACCTACAAATTACATCATCATATGAATTGACCTAATGATGTTAATTGCTTATTTGACTATAGGGGGGAAAGGATGAAGAGAAGAATTTTAATCTAAACTATAAATACTTAAAAAAAATTGTAAAATATAAATGCAATTATCTATAAAATGTATTATACACATAAATCAGGTTTACCTTGTATCAATAAAGGTTATTTATGAGATTATTATGATTTTTCACTTAATTATTTTTATCTCTTTATTGATTCTTTTGAAAAAATTGCACATTCTGAAGCATTTTGTAGAGAATGGTGATATCTCTCCGATTTATATATTTGATTATATATTTCAACTAAGAAAGACATTTGAAGCCCTCTGAAGGCATGCTAGAATGGAACAATGTCAATTACCACTTTTAATATCTTTATTACAGGTAGTCATAATCCTGAAAACCAGAATAGGGCCTAAGCTATAAATAATGGCAAGTGGTTAAACAAGTAATAACTGACTAGAATTGTTTACTTTGTCTTCCATCAAGACTCTTCTGAACTGGAAATAGACTCTTTTTTCAATTCTGCTATAATCTTAAATCTGTACTTCTTTTATTAGCACAAGACTACCAGTTGCATTTTAGTCCACCTAAGCCCTTCTAACAAAAAATCCTAGACCTTACGTGAGTATCTTACTGTTTAAAAACAATATTTAGTATTTAGAAGGGGAAAGTTACCCCAAACAGTACTTGAGATAATATTTTTCTGATTTAGTTTTAGTACTTTCAATAATGTTTTTTACTGCAGGTCATCATATATGGCAGGTTTTATGCCATTTGGATGACTTGAGACTTGCTAGTAATTAGCAGTCATACTGCATGTATATGTGAGCATTATTCTCCTCAGAGAAAGTTGCTCATTTAATGAGAATTAAAAAAAAAATAAAAAAAAAATTTGCCTTCAAGACTAGAATGCTTGAAACTTGTTTTGCAATCAATATAGAACACAACTGGCCTTATACAAGAAAATATCACCTTGATGGGTAACTAATATGTTGTGCTAGTGTGGCTTAAGCTCACACAGAGATTCAGCACTCTACCGAAAATAAACTTGTGTACTCTTTCTCTTATCAATGCTTCTTTTGAAGTATTAATGTAATTTATCAACTGGAAACTAATGTTATAAGGGAATTATAAAAAGAATCCCTTGACAATATTATGTCTACGTTCTCACTCAGATTTATAATTAAACCACCTACAATTATGCACAAGTAATACAAAATGTCAGGCTTACACCAATAGAAATGAATTTAGTTTTAAAAATATCTGTCTTTTCAGAAGCAGCAGAAAGCTGCATGACCTCTGATTTGCATTTCCAAAGACTGAAAAAAAATGGTTCATATCCACTATTTAAATACAGGAGTGCACATATGTGTATATATATACACACACACTTATTCATAAGAGTATATAGAAGAACATTAATCAATGATAGCAGAAAATAAATTTATTTTTTTTCTTATTTTCAAAGCTAAAGATGGGTAGCTGGGAAAAGCCTTATCCAAGCAGTTAATATTTTAAAAAGCACTATGATCATCCTACATGCAGGAGCAAAAGAAATTCAAATAAATGATATGCAGAAATATTTCAGTTTCAACACATTTTTAATTAATACCTTAACAGAGAGCTTATTTTTCTGTGAAGCAGTTTTGAGTTTAGCAAAAGAATATATATAGATTGCATACATATATATATATTTAGCAATAACAAGTGATTAAAGTGAAAATGTACTGATCATCCTTAGTTGTGCTTTTTATGTTGAACATCTGAGTGCTACTGTTTAAGCACTTTTAAATGCTATTAACACCAATTTAATACGGAAATGCTGACCTTGCTAGTAGTAGAATTGGTAGCATACACTAATTATATAATAGTACATGATGTTCTAAGAACTCTGCATTACATAAGCAGAAAAAGACAATATTTTTAACATGTTTGTGTGGGTAGATAAGCAGTCTTCAAAATATGAATTACTTTTCTTCTGTAGCCTTTATTTTCTAATGTTCTTGAAGGTTTCTAATTTCATTATTATTTTTTTCTTAATTCTTTAAAATTTGTTTTTGCAGAGTAAGAATGTATGCATGCTGTCAATAATTTCTGTCTCTCTTTGTCCTTACTAATGCCAGTGGTGCACTCTGGTAAGACACTGCATTGAATCAATCATGCCATATTGATCTTGCAGATATTGCATTATAGACTGACCTTATGTTTTGATATCTGAAAGATAACTTATCTGAAAACTTTAAGTTAAGAAGGAGGGGAGTATTATTTTTAGAATGTATGCAATACTGTTATAATCTTTGAAAAGAAATGAAAGTTGTGCAAATAGAACTTTGTTTACCCACTGACAAAATTTGAAGGTTAGCTAAAGCTGTACAAGTTATTGCATGATCTTCTTGAAAGGCAACATTCAAATAATTTGTTAAAAAACAATGCTTTTATAAATACAGGATTCTACTGTAAAAATGTTTTAACTTCTTGGTATTTATTATAGTCAGATTTGTGTGATCTTCATACAGATGAAAGGACATATTTTCTTTTCCAAACAGCTAAAGCTTTTTGTAATTTCTGTTGAAAGTGCTGCTTTGGAAAGACAGAAAAAAAATTTGAAACTTAAGTAGGGCCTAATAGAAGGAGTAAGAAGAGGAGCAACTTTAGGACAGATCCTTTTATCTGAGTTTTAAAGTGTGGAAATCAGGTTTCTATTTTCTGCACCAAAGCTATCTGTGGTCATCACATTAAGCACTCATTAAACACAGTACAAAATCTCAAGCCCAAACAAAACCACAGTTCTTAAAGGATCATTATTTTTCTCTGTGTATCTAGCTAATAGAGACTAAGCCCTCCATTCCGCAGTGCACTCAGTTCAGCAAGACTCAAATATTATACAGTGGGGATCAGGTCTCCACAAAGTTAATAAAATAACGGTGTAGAAATCTGCCCTTTTAGTGGATACTGAAAGATGGCAGGTTAATTTCAGAAAAAGTACAAGAGAAGTTGAATGAAGTCTTCAATTGTCAAGGATAGATTTGAGAGGAAGAGCAGCAATAATAGAAGTTATGGTGGAAGTTGTATCTAACTGTTTTTGTCTTTTAATAGAAATATTCAAAACTTTTATGACTAGTTGATTTTTGACAGCTTTTTCATCTTGATTTTCAAATAGGTAAGGGAATTTTGAAGTTACTAAAATGTTTCATTTGATGCTTTTATAATGAAAATGCTTGCTTCTGAAGTAATAAATTATTTGTTTTGATTTCTCAGCATTTAGAAGAAAATTAAAACTGAAGCTGCAACACCTGTTTCAGAGGGACTTGAAGGCCATAATATGATAGTTCTCTGCCTCCTCCCCTGCCACAAAACCAATTTTGAATGGATTTAAGGTTTTACACTCAAAAAGAATAGGGATGTAGTAATAATACATGTAGTTATGGACCAGAGGAGAAAATACTATCGTTGTTTAAATACTATGCCTAATGAGGAAGCTAGAGATTTGTTTTAGGTGCAGTTACTTGCTAAGCTATCTATTGTGTTACAAACAGCAAATAAGCAAAGTATGCAGTCAGAAGTATGTCAGAGTCCTTTAACCAAGTATTCAATGTAGTGATGCATGTAGTATGTTGTTTCCTATATTTTTAGTGAATGGATGAGAAATGAAAAGTTGATTAATCAAGGTATGCTTCTTTTCCTTTCATGTTATCATTTTGATTAATTACTAATTACCCAGTTCTTTCCCACCTTTACTGCCTCTTGTATTTATACTGTTGGATTTGCACAAATAGTTTGCTACATAGGTTAACTTCCCAGACCAAATTCTGGTGATTTCTTAAACACGTAAGCCCATGGCATTATATACTGCAATAAGCCAGAGAACTTTGTTTATGAGAACAGACAATTTGATTTAGCATCTTTATCTATACCTATTAAATATATATGTTTGCATATAGTTAATGTTCAAACCCATTACCTTTAGATAATGAGTTGCAGCATACAAAGAAATGCTAAAGAAAGATTTCTAAGAAATGAAAGGGAAAGTAAAATATCTAATAGTTTGTTAAAAAGACTGTAATTAAAATGTTACAGCCATCTTAAATGAATGTTTTCTGAAGACTTGTCAGGTCTAGCTTGCTATAAAGAAAATGCTAGTAATATTTCAGTAGTCATTTAAATTGTATCAAACAACATATGATATTTATTCAAGGAGAATTCAGTAAATATAGTTATTAAAGCCAGACAGTTTGGTAAAATAATAAAATTACTTTGGTTCCATTGCAGGTCATTTCAAAACCTCAGGTGAATGAACATGAATTCTAATATAACAAGGATAGATTCATATGCAAATTCAACAGCATCCCTTACAATAAATGAATAGCAAAGATAATGCTTTTGTATGTCTGCTAGGTTTTTCACCTGACTGTGAATTCACTATAGCATGAACTCAGAAAGTTGTTTTAGATATCTGTTTTTAAAAGTACAAAAAATATCTAACACCTTAAATTTCAACTTGAATTTTGCATTGATGCTAGATTATCAATTGCCTTCAGTAAATTTTAGGTGGGGTGATTTTGGAACATTTGCCTTAAGAAACAAACAGATCATCAGCAAAACCATTTAAAAGTAAGAAGCTGTGTATTACATGTTTAAATGAAAATTCATGAACATTTCTTAAAAGCTGACAAACTGCAGGAAAAAAAGAATAGAATACAAGCTCAAACCCAATAAGACAAGACACTTCTTGATATCTCTTAAGTCCTTTTACGTCATTGTAAACTTATAAACAGGTAATAAAACTCTTAGAATTAAAAGGAAATTCTATGCCATTTTAAGTGATGTTAGTATAACTCTTTTGTCAAGATACACACTCTTTTGAAAGTCAAAATAAAAATGCTTGTTTATATGTAGACTATCTGTGGATGTCAGTTATTCAACCAGTTCAAAATATGGATCTTTTCAGAGTGGAGTCATTTTTCTTCAATCCTTCAGTGACAAACACTGCAACTATCATTCATAAACAACAGGACCCAACACATAACCTTCAGTTATATTAGAATACTGAATTTATTCTGGTTAAGGATTTCAAGTTCTGTTTCTAAAAGAAAATAATATTTTTTTTTATTTAATTTTATTTTAAAAACTATCCAAATAAACTTTCCTCAAGTTTGAATACAATCCTAGATAAATTATAAATGTTGAGTATCCCGAATCAAGTGTAGTACTGAGTTATTTTTATTAGAATAAAAAGACAGTAGTAATGCCTAGATTTAATAGAGATTCAGCACATATATTTTAAAGGACTTTTTATAAGGTGGCAAATATTTTTTCTTCTTTTCACCTGTTTTTTTTTTTAAAGATAATTAAAAATTAACAGAATGAAAGCATAACCCACTCAAATTCAGCTAGAAAACTGTGACAGAATTTGAAACAGAACCCTTAGCTGTGATGCTTTGTTGAGGCTTAATCTGTTCCAACACAAGCAACCAGAAAGAACTACTTCTCTGCTGAAATTGCAAATTTAAAAGAGTGCTTGAAGTCTTGATAAAGAAAGGTTAATGGCAGCAGCAGTCTGTGAATGCTACTCTGGTTCTGACTCAAGCTTACCTAGTGAGAGGAAGGCCTGGGCCACTGTAGACATGACTTGAGGATCTTTAGGGGAAAGCTTTAGCAAATAATTTCTGAGATATGAATGAAAATATGGAAGCTCAGAATTGTTTCATTAGTTGGTTGAGAAATCTCTCCTTATCTAGTTGCAAATAAAAACACTTTTTCCACATTAGTAATAAAGAGAACAGGTAGAAACATTTTTCTAGACAGCACTTCAGTGGATTTGCTGGCAAAAAATGATTACACAATTCAACCTGCTTAGATAGATGTCAAAAGATAGTTGTGTTATCTATAATGAATTCATAAATATATATATACATATTTTAAAAGCTCTCCAAGTAGATAAGTACTTCTTAATATGAAAAACTGATAATATTGTTAATAAAAATACATCTAAATTTTGTTTATTTAAATTAAAGATGTCAGCAAACGTGCACTGATCATCTTAACTTTCATTTCACTCTTATTTCATCCTCACATATATAAAAGATATTTCTCTTTAAAATTAGGGGTTTTTTAACTTCACGTTATTTTCTGGAGAGAGTTCATCCACTGTCAGAGCTGTTTTCATAAGCCATAACAAAGAAAATAAATTCTTTTTTGACCCTCCTTTTGATAAGATTCCTACTGAGTTATAAATAAAAGTACTGTGCTATAACCTAAGGGTTAATCCTCAAGGGTTAACTTTGAAGACATTCCCGTATCTTTTATTCTGCAAGCTTGTTTCTCATTTTTTCTCAAATAAATGCAATTAGGTAAAAATCTACTGCTGAAATCACATTAGCCTTCAGTTAAGAATCAGTGGTTAGTTAATACTTCAAAAGTTGGAATTTAATTAAGACAGCATAGTTCAAAATGTTCATTCATGCCTGAATTTTGCAGGACAGCAGGTGATGAACAGAATATTCAGAAAATAAAAAAGAATTAAAGAAGCAGGTTGGCTCAGAAGGTAAAACACTAACTTTCATCTCTTCTTTGATTCTGTGTTCAATCATCCACGGAAGAAATGGTCTAAATCACAAATCCACACCTAATTTATCAGCATGGGCATGATCCTCACCTCTGCTTACAAAGTTTATGACTAATCTATCATGGAGTTTTAATAGCCTCCAGCAGAAGAAAGAATTCTGGCAGGTCAATACTGCGGTCACTTTACAGTAAGAAAGGTCCATGGTCTACGGACAGAAATATTGTCACCTTTATACCTCCCTGGAATGTATGGCTTTGAACAATTTTCAGGTGAGTACATTCCCAACCTCAGTACACATGTAATCTATATCCTGAAAAGCTCTCAATAATATTCTCCACCTTATTTGTCTCTTCAGGGAAAAGATTCTGAAATCTGATTCCTAAAGTCCTAAAAATTTTCAGTGTTCACCATTATACTTCAAATAATATATCTACT
Organism: Agapornis roseicollis; assembly: GCA_002631895.1. Lineage (NCBI taxonomy): Eukaryota > Metazoa > Chordata > Aves > Psittaciformes > Psittacidae > Agapornis > Agapornis roseicollis. Next base: position 67,953 of record NDXB01009557.1, read on the forward strand.
TTTCCTTCCCACATCATTAAAACAAGTAATTATTAGAAACTTTACCTGATAGAGATTTCATTATCTTCCACCTGCATGGCACCAAAGTATCCTCTCCACCTTATTGACAGGTGAACATAGTTCAAGAAATCATATCTGAAGAGAAACTAAATATTTACTTTAGGACGCATTTTAAGCTAGTTTTCGGCTAGTATCATAATACCAGTACCATACTCATCCCAGTGAAGACCGCAAGATACTCATAACTCATCATAAACATCCTCAGTCTTCAAATAGATTGAAACTGTCAACCTCAGGACACACAGGAATCTTGAAAGGGTGAACATAACTCCAGAGAAAAGGGACAGATACTAGAAAAACTCAGATAATTATTTTAATATCTTATTACTAAGGCTTTTCTGTTTTACTTGTATGATTTGAACTGTTGGAGCATTACAGTACTAATTGTACTAACATACTCTTAACTCTATGAATACAGGATGTACCCTTTCACCCATAATGAGGTTTTGGTTGTAACAGAGCAAATATATCTAGATGCTATAGAAACACTGACATGCAGAATCAGCTGCTAAGGCTATCTTTTTTTTCTCTGAATCATTCATTTCCCCATGCCAGAAGTTCATCTTAGTAAAAAGATACATGATTAGTAGATGGAAAGTCAGAAATCTGGCAATTTATATGGTTTGTTTCTTTCTTAGGATTGTTTGTTCTCAAGGCTAAAGAATCCTTTTCCAATATGATGAGGAATTAGAGTCAGGAATGGCTGTATGGCAGTAGGAGCACAACTCAGCCACTGTAACATCTTGAATCTTTTGACTTTAGCTCTGTAGTACTAATGGTATCCTTATGAATGTCTTAGTCATTCCTACCTTACTGTCATAGCATCAGAGTCACTTAGATGAGAAAAGACTTTGGGAGGTCAGTAATCAAACCTCCTGCCCAAACCAGCAGGGCCAGCTCTGGGGTCAGACCATGCTGCTTAGAGATTTCTCCAAGCATGTCTTGAAAACCTCTAAGGATAGAGTTCACACAACCTCATTGAGCAACCTGCTTCTGTGATTGAAGTTCGTCTATCCAGCCTTAAGCATCTGTTGCATAAGGTATTGGGATGGAACAAATAGTAAGTGTTTGTGGACAAGAGATTACATCCTAACACATTTCTTAAATTGTTCAATATTACTAAGTTCATGCTTGAGAAGGCTTCTGCTATTGCTCATTTGTTTCAGGAAATATTTGTGATTTCATAAACAAACAATGTGGCCAAAGGTTTCATTAAGTGCCGCTGCTTAGTGTAATTGTGTGGGTAGTCTACAGGTAAATTGAGTATAATGTTGAAAGATAGAGGATAATTAGAGGAAAGGTAAAACAAAAATGCGTATATTAGGAAGTAAGTCTTTCCTTCTGAGAGTGATATGGAATTCAGAAGCAAAAATATACTATTCTTATTATTGTGACAGTAACCCCATTTAAAATTGGACTCCATGAGAGATATGCTTAATTACTTGTAAAGATCTAATTTCCCAGAAAAAAGTTTGATGTATATCCCTGTAGACCTTATTTTCTAGTTTAGTCTAAAACAGGTTCAACACAAGGAATGGTAGAAAAAAATTCTCATCCCATGGCATGTTTCTGAAAAGAAATAGAAAAGTTCTAGCTTTTGACCATTCTGTACCTGGCAAATGCAGTGACATTGTCTTTTAGTATCAGCTGAGGCCATGGTTTTACTGATGTGAACACTAAGCTCCTAGCAATTGAATTGAGGCCACAAAACTCATTTCATGTAGTTCTTGAACTCTGAATCAAAGATGTATAAGTGTTATTTTTAACTTGTTAGTCTGCTAAAACTGCACTAAGTCAGTATGGTATTAAGACAATTTAATGCCAGTGCCTATGTGCTAACCATTCTCTTAACCCATGTGGATTAACCCTTGAAATGTAGAGAAGTGCCCTGTCAGTACCTCACTTTGAAAGCAGCACCTTAAAAAGGTGTTATTTCTGAGAATGACATCTTGGTGTTAACAAAATACTGGAGTTACATGCTATGTCATTTCTGAAAGTACAGTCTTCAAAGACAGGTCTTTCAGGAAATTGATGGAAGGCCATAAGTTAAACCTTTGGTGTTATTTGGGTAGGCAAGTCACTACAGTGAGCACAATTTTCAGCTGTGAATTGGTCATACTATCATTTTGTCCTGATCTAATTTTCCTAACCATTGCTGAGTAAAGTTGTCTATACTGAGATTTAGTCTGTATTATTTGACACTTAATAAATCCTACTTCATTGTTTATTTCCCATCTTTGCTCTGAATCTTATTTACTTGAACATTTTTTTGGTTTGTGTTTCTCTGTATCCTCTCATGCTTTACTGTTTTCTATTATTTATTATCCTATTTTTCCATTGCTCTTTATCTGGTGCTTTTTTTCTAAGTTCAGTCTGTGAGGGAAATTAATAAGGGGCTATGCTCATACCAGTTCTAGTTTGGGACAGCTCTGTTTCCATATTTATATGACTGCTAGCGTTCTTTTCTCTGTTCTTTCAGCTGCAGTTATGGTTTGCCCAGCAGCTGGTTTGCTGTGAGATGCTAGAATGGCTAGGAGAGACTGTAGGAGGTCTGACACTATTAGGACTTCCTGGAACATTTGTGGATACTCTGAGGAAACCAGAACTCACAAAATCAAGTTAAAATTCAGATATGGTAGAATGTGATGGGACTAGAAGGCCCTTGGTTGCTTTTCATTTTCATTGTCATAAAAATGAAGCATGCTTTGAATGCATGCAATGATGTTTTGTGATCCTTTTGAAGTGATTCATATATTTATTTCTTACAATTTGTGAGATATTTCAAATTTGCAACACAGAAAATTAAATAGAATAAAATTTAAATAATAACACTTTCTATTAAATGTTTTCACATTTCAGGGGAAAAATACTTTGGAACCAAGTTATAGAAAAAGCATTGAAAAAAGGTTTTATACCTACAGCTGATGGATAGGGATAGAGGCCTGTATAAGTAAAAGACATGGAATTTCTAGTTACGAAGAGGTTTTTTTCTTCAAAACTTGACTCATAAAATGGGGGTTTGACTAAACCTTCATTTAAATGTTCACAGTGTCATTGTGAATTGATAGTCTAGATTCTTGTATGGTCCATTGTCCTGGGTTCAGCAGTAGCAGTCATTTTGATTCCCTCTTAGTAGCTGGTCCAGTGCTGTGATTTTGACTTTCAGCGTGGGAACAACACTGATAACACTGATGTTTTCAGTTGTTGCTAAGTCATGTTTACTCTGACCAAGGACTTTCTGAGTCTCATGCTTTAAAAAGGAGGAGGGGAATCTTGGAAGAAGCAGAGACAGGACACCTGACCCAAACTAGACAAAGAGGTATTCCATACCACAGCACATCATGCCTACTATATAAACTGTGGGAGTTCCCTGGAAGGGCTCAGTCGGCCTGGGTGTCAGTGGTTGGTGAGGTGTTGTATTCTCTTCGCTTGTTATTTTGCTTATCATCATTATTATTGGTGGTAGCAGTAGTGGTTTNTGCCTACTATATAAACTGTGGGAGTTCCCTGGAAGGGCTCAGTCGGCCTGGGTGTCAGTGGTTGGTGAGGTGTTGTATTCTCTTCGCTTGTTATTTTGCTTATCATCATTATTATTGGTGGTAGCAGTAGTGGTTTTGTGTTATACCTTAGTTACTGGGATGTTCTTATCTCAGCCCGTGGGAGTTGCATTCTTTCAATTCTCCTCCCCATCTGTCCTGGAGCAGGAGGAGGAAGGGGGAGGAGTAAGAGAGAGACTGCTTGGTACTGCATTACCAGCTGGGCTTCAACCACAACACCCATCAATCTTTGAGAGTGGTGCCCTAAAATAGACATTTATAAGTGCTCCCTGACTGCCACATTTTTATGTTTGCTACTTTAAAAATCCTGACAATAACTTAAATTCTTAAAATATTATGGTCATATTAGTGAACTTAGAATAATAAAAAATGTCTCCCAAGCTGCCTATAAAACTGATTTTCCCAGCTTTGACCCACTGGAAGCCAGAGTCTTCAGCTGCTAGTTATGAAAACAGTAAAGTATCAATTGGTGAAATTTCAGCATGCCAGGTTTGCATTTACAGAATTTGTTTTGTCAGAAAGCTACCAGAAAATGCTACCCAGAAGGCATTACTTTCCCTTAGCCAGTTGCCCTTATGCTGGCCTGTCCTTCTAGAGCCTATGAAGAGACATGCCAGAATGTAAAGCACACTGCATTGCAAAGAACAAAATATAAAATGCCACTCAGAGTTAGTTATATCACCTTTTTAAAGGCTGTAGAAATAATAAGAACATATACATTGCATGAGCTATAGTGTATTCTACAATATAGCAGCTTTGGTACTCTTTGGGATCATTCTGCAATGATACAATTACATTATTACTGTATCATTACAGAATAATAAGAAAAAATAATTTGCATGGAAAATTCCTCCCTCCCCCCCTTTTTATTTTGTTGTGCAAATTAGACTATGAAATTCCCATTTTTCATTGAGATTAATCTATATTTGTCTCTTTATTAGTCTATCCCTTTAGTCTCATAGATGCTGTGATGAATAGTGTATAATTGTTCTTCAAGAATTAGTCACACACATAACACATTTTGTTATGAAGCAAGTTTGTGAAGTATGTTAAGCACACATGCCTCATAACGTATGGTAGCAATTATTATCATCTTTACAAATTCTTTGCCTTGGCAAGAACAAAAAGAAATGTCCTGTATCAGAATCCTCATAAAGAAGAGAATAGCTCCTACTCATAAAATTAACAACTTGCAATCATTTGTGACCTTAAAATATCCATCATACACAGTTGTACATATATCCAAATAATTTCTATGATATTGTTTAAATAACTTATTCTACTGATTTAAAATTTCACTTTTAACAATCTTAAATTGCAGCATCACCAGACTTATAACATCAGCCATTAACTTTGTAATATCATGAAAAGGACAGCCTAACTTCACTGACAAATGAACTTGATGATGAAATATTTAAATGATAGTCAACCCTCCCTACTATATATTTTAAAAGTATTTAAAACCCACGCTGTCTATGTCTAACAAGTATAAATGTTTTTGTTACCCCATTACTAAAAAATAACATGCATGCTCTGATGCTAGAGCAAGACATTCGATGCTTATTTCTAAGGGATTATGTATCTCCTACAGCAAGTTATATGAAGCCAACAAAATTTTACTCAGGAAAACCAATATATCAGTAGGTCTCCTTCTTATATTTAAAATATGTTTTTATAAAAGTTTTAATAAAAAGCAGACACCATAGCATAATCAATAACCATTACAACTAAAGGTAGGACTGAACCCTTTATTCTAGTACTTTGTAACTTTATGAATAATTCTGTTGTGGTCTGGAGGATTATCCATATGTATGAGTTAAGTATGTACAAAAGCATCAAGAAGATCAAGGTCATAACCTATTGAATGAGCCTTTTCCTTGGTTATTTTTGGACCACAGCACATTATGCTAAATCTTGAGTTGTGTCTGTTATATTTTCTGAAGCACACCAACTCAAATTTTCCTAAACCTACAAAACAGGCTTAAGTTGGCCTTGTACGTTTAGTTGGAGAAAGTCTGCAATAGTTCTTAGTTTATCTGAAAAGATCCACTGTCCTTAATACAGGGATTAAAGGGATTCACTGTACAATTGCAGTATTGTGTTTGAAATCTCTGCAGGATCACTCAACCTGCTAAGCATAATTTCAGAACCTAGCAGTGCTATTAAAAATAAATGTTCTATTAACCACCAAGTTGCTATTATAACAAATGACAAGGATCATTCCCAGGGCTGCCCTAAAATGTATGAACCCTGTCCCACTGTATGTTGATTCTATGCTGATTTGTCAAATGTTTGAAGAATACATAAAAAAAAACCCACCTCCTTGACTCTCTGCACTTTAGCCTTTGAAATGAATTCTCAGGCAGTGAAAAGAAAATATGCCCTGATACTTTGTTTTATCAAGTCATATTACTTCTCCTCTTAACAATGCTAATAAAACAATGCAACCGTGATAACCTAGAGAGAGCTCTTCTGTTAAAAGTATGTCTGAATCTTTCTCATGGTGTGATTTCTTGACCTTCATCCAAGTCTCTCTTATACGGTGTGTCACTAATTATTTACATCTTTTCCAGCCTGTCTCTTCCACAGACTATCAGGTTAGTGAGGTGTTTATTTTTCTTCACTGTATGGGGCATTGATATATGGGATTGGTAGCTAGAAATATATAAATGCCCAGAGTTCAAATCCATTCTTCTATTTGACCTTCATAATGTGAACAAGAAGATATAGTTAAAGCTGATGAACTATACTGCATGAATTATATTTAGACAAGTTACTAGGTCTAGGAAACGCTTCATTTTCCTTGGATTTTATGACTATGGTTCTGTGCTCTTTCCACTTATAATTCTCAACAGTTTTCAGAAGTAAGTCTATGTACAGCTATAATTTTGAATTATGCAGCTCATCTAACTGAGAATAGAAATACATTGGACCTTAGAGGCAGGAAAGATTTTTTCTGCAGAATTAGTGTTCCACATATCACAATGATAGCGCACTGAAATCTTCATTTCGCTTTTCCCTCCTCTTTTTATGCTGCTGCCACAGGAATGAGCTATGCTGACAAGTAGACTCTGTAACACTGTCTTACTCCAGCCAATATCTGTGAAATGAATTTTGCCAAGTTTGCAAAAGATACCTGTGGCTTGGCTTCTCAGAGGGACTTTGGAGAGATCTCTCCTGAGAGATTTTCACTTAGAAGAATACTACAAAAGGGCAAGATATTTGCACATCAGGAAATAGACAGTTTAGGGAGCAAATTAAGGTAGCACTGCAAGCCTTAATATAAATGAGGAAAGCTTGTCCCTCACTACATTTTGCATGGCTGCCATTGTTCTCCAGTGCCTCAGGTAGAATTTAGGCAGACTCCTGGTGCTTGAGCTCCAAGTTTGGATTCTTAGCATTTCCAGCTTCTCACAACTCTCCTGATGTCCTAAATTATTAGGTGATTATATTATAGCATCTAAATTTCTTTTTATATATACTTGTGTGGTAGATCCCCAGTGTTGAAATAACAGTCCCTTTCTCTCAGTATAACAAGCCTTGTCAATGAACAAAGGAAGGGCTCAATCACCAAGCCACCAGGTGCAGGGCTCAGCTGTGCCCTGTGGTGGGTCAGTTGGATCCAGCTGGAACAACCACTCCTTACAGAGGCCCCTGCAGCCCCCTGACAGCCCCTCGGCACCTGTGCTCAGTATAGTACTTTTTTTTTTTCAATCTATTTATGCTTCAGTCAGTGTGTTATATTTATATTCTTAAACTCATATTCTTGTTCTAATCTTAAAGCTGGGCTTAAAGAAAACAAATTAAATGTAATATTTCATAAGTTTTAAAACATAGCTACCATTCTGCATTGTACCTGAAGTCTGTATTCATAGAAACATTGAATGGTTTAGGTTGAAAAGGATCTTAAAGATCATGAAAGTGGGCTTCTTTTGTATGGATCGAGACAAAGAAATAGCATCAGTCAAACCATAAATGCACTTAATTATCAGTGATTTGTTTTGTTTGATCTGGTACATTTGCCCAGAGCGCCCAAAAGGTGTGGAATTGGCAGTGATGTGGGGTGAGTGTAAGTATTCAGCCACAATGCTCCATGAAGGAAAAAGGAAGTGGCTCCCAGTCACCTAAGCACAAAATCTGCGGTGGAGGGCACTTAGAACACTTTCATGTAGGTCACACCATGTTATCCCTCTTCCCTTATTACTCAGCCTTCTGTTGCATGAAGAATAGCAGTCCTGAGCTGGTCATCCTTCAGCAGTACTTCACATTTAGCTATTTTTCCTCACTGCTTCTTCATGCCTTTTCTCAGGTTCTTGTCTGTGGCTGCATCCACTCTCCAAAAGTTCACTTCATTGGTGTTTTTTTCTATAACAGATAGCTCAACAAAAATGCAGATGAATTATGGAATACACTCTTTCAAATCCTGAAATCCATGCTTTGACTGATACTTCTCACCTGCAGCCTCACCAGTGTAATTTTCTCTTGCACCACACTGTGAGCTCTTTAGTAAGAAGTGACTTCTTTTTGGACTATTTGTACAAGTGATGACTCATTGTTACTTGTTATAATATCATTAGCTGTTGTTTTCAGAGGTAGGTGTCTTCCTGCCTTGCAAGATGCAAGTGGTGTTGAATATACTTAATTTTTTTGTACTAACGTTGGATAAAAAGGAAGTACTTCGTTACTAATGTGAAATATAACAACACAGAATCACAGAATCCTAAGGGTTGGAAGGGACCTCGAAAGATCATCCTGTCCAACCCCCCTGCGAGAGCAGGGTAGCCTAGATTACATCACACAGAAACTTGTTCAAGCGGGCCTTGAGTATCTCCAACATAGGAGACTCCACAACCCCCCTGGGTAACCTGTTCCAGTGCTCTGTCATTCTCACAGTAAAGAAGTTTCTCCTGATGTTCACATGGAACCTCCT
>NDXB01009558.1:0-83850 GCA_002631895.1 Agapornis roseicollis
GTGTGAGGTGTCCCTGCTTATGGCAGGGGGGTTGGAACTGGACGATCTTAAGGTCCTTTCCAATCTGAACTGTTCTATGATTCTATGATTGTTTACTTGTTGGTTTTAATTGGGTCTAATGAGGACCATCTCTCCTTCACTGTGGTCCTTGCAGCCTTCCCTCCAGCAGGACAAGAACAAGGGGACATATCCCTGTTCTGTCCTTCCACAGGAATCACCTCCATCACCTTTGGGTGACCGGCAGAGCCCTGCTCCTGGCTGGGCAAGGGGCTCGGATGCAGGCATGAGTTGGGTTTTGCTCACTGCATCCCTCTTTAGTGGGTACAGCAGAAATCACTGAGCAGCCCCAGCAGGGCCCTGTGCTGGGAGGAAATGTTGATCAGCCATGACAGCCTCTGTCTGCTAGCATAAGGAGTGCCAGAGTGATGGATACAGCCTTTTCTTTCTCTAGCTCTGAGGAGCGTTTTGCTTTTCAGTTGGTGTTAGGGCAGCCAGATCACATCTGCTACAGTCTTTAGACCCTGTTAAAGCAGCAGTGATGCCCTAGGGATGAGCAAGGCAAGTGCTCCCAGATAATGTTTCGGGAGGCTGCTGAAGCACGATCACCACACTGGGCATTCTCTGACCTGTTCTAGCAAGAGGCATCAACACAACTTTTAGTCAAGAGATACAAGCGTGAAGCTAAATGAAAACCCCAGAAATCCTTGGGGAAGCACCACAGTCCCTGAAGTTATTCATGCTCCAAGCTGTCATCATGCAATCAGTCATCCCAACCCAAAGCCCAGCAGGAGCAGCCCCAAACAGCACAGAAACACATGCCAATGCTCCCATGGAATGTGTCAGTGCTGCCCAATCCCTACATACTGCTTCGTGCTTTGGGTAGTAAGGGCCATTTGAGGCTTTTGGGGGTCAGCACAAGAATAATTGCTTGCATTTAGCAGCCAGACAGGGTATTTATAGAAAACCATTAAAACAAATCCAATCTTCTTACGTTCTCTCTCGTACCACTGCTCATTACATTTTGTTTGCTCTTGAAAGCAGCCAGAGCCTGAGCCCGAGGACAGGAGGCTGCAGGGACCAGATCACATTCGTTTGGTTTTTATCTACAGCTGGTAACTAGGTTAAAATCTAAAGTAGAACTAATCAGGCTAAAAATACCAGGGCTCCCACCACAGGATGAGGCCATCATTACCATTCCTATCCCCAGTGATGTTAGCATGCTCCTGACACCTGGCAAATAGCAGAGCTTTTAAAGGTAATTGAAATCATTAACTTTCCCCAAGCTCCGTTCACTTGTATTTACACCCTGGATCGGGCACTGTGCTCTGGGGTATCTCAGCCCAGCACTAAATATCACAGTGATCTTGGGGTTATGGGAAATCTTAAGGAGATTCAGGTGAAAAAGTCACCCTATCTCTTAGGTTTCTCAAAGTATAAGTGTGAAGAGTGGGGAGAAGTTATCTGGGACGTGTGACATTATTCCTATCTGGACACTTTAATTGGGAGCAGGATGGATTTGATAACGGGGCAGTGCTATCTGATCCTTGTCCCATACAGCAGTGATCCCCCTTCACCCATTGCACCTGAGGGCTGAGAACAAGGAAACATCACTCATCCTGCAGCATCTGGAAGCCCCTCTCAGTCCATGCCTTGATGCTTCCTGGGTGAATTTGTTGTGGCTCCAGTTTGTTCCCTACCTCTCACCTCTCCATGCTGGCTTCCTGGATGTCTTTGGTCCATCTCAGCAAAGCCTTTTGTGCTCTTACAAACTTTCACCCCAAATTCCTCACCAGTCTTTACTCCTTTCAGCCTCACTAACTTCTCCAGACTGGCTGCAAGGCAGAGGTATCCCACACAAACCCTGACCCAGGAGGACCATTCAAACCATCCCATTTCCAAGCCTTCGGCACTTTTCAGGAGACACCAACCAGAGCAAAACCCATCAGCGCACTGGATTGAGGAGGACACAGCAAGTCCTGAGGCAGAGGTGCTGGGTTTGCCCTGTGGCAAGTCCCCTGTGTGAATTGTCACAGTCCCCTAGCCCCACATTTGCTCCTTATCTTTGAGCACACTCTCAGCCTTGGACCTCCTCAGCTGATGAGAGCAGACCTGCGTATTTAGATCTCAAGCTGTTCCATAGTTAGGAGCCTCTTGTGTCCTTGGCTCCGAACAGAGGAAAAGGAACAGAGCCAAATAACACCCCAGGCCACAATTTATTGTGTTTTCCTAAGAAAACGGGAGCAGAATTGATCTCTGCACAAACTCTCCAGAAAACTCAGCTCCATGCAAGCCCTGTCTCAGTCCTACCCAACAGAATGAGGGCTATTTATGGCCTTGTCTCCTCCAAAATAAAACACATTCTTGAGGCTGTTTGCAAGCGAGATCATCTCTGTTTCTTCAGCAAATGTATAAATAATGATAATGCAGCCAGGAACATGCTCTGTAACTAGGTCTTTGGCAGCACGGGGAGTTGCATCAATCTCTGCAGATGTTCGACCTTTGCAGACGGGCACATGGAGCCTCTTCAATGCAGCTCAAAAGCCTTTTGTAAGCAGAGAGGAGGTATTGGTATTCCTGCCCTGGCTCAGCCTCTTGGGAAGCATTGGTCCCCCAGGAACACAAATGGGTCTCATTCATTTCTCTTTATCTCCCACCATGCATCACCACCTGACTCTCAGGAGGTGCTGAACACTTCAGTCCCCTTTGAAATCATCACGTACCCATCCTTTCCCTGGCATCACCATTTGCAGCTCAGCACCGGGCAGGATTGCTCACTTGCTGAGTGCAGGCAGTGGAGGGCTTGTTTTCCATTGTGGGGATGGGGTCCAGGCACGTGGGTGCTCCAGCTCCTGGTTTCAGCTTTCTGAAGCACTCAAGGTGTTTAAATAAAACAAAACACATTGAAAGCTTTAAGTTTTTATGATAAAATAGATATTTTCACCCAGACACCACACAGTGCTCCTTCTTAATATGTGTTTCTGTTAATAAATGGAAATCCTAACCTCCCTCTCTGCTCTGAAGTGGCTTCAGTGCCTGTAGACTTTTGCCTGTAGCTGCAGATCTAATTCTATCAGGCAGAAGGAAGAAGGCAGAGACACCTCATGATTTGCCCATAGTCCCCAGATCAGCAAATTGAGAGTTAAGGCCCAAATCCCAAGCTGGGTTTCAGGCTTCTTTGATACTGTCAAATATTTTTACTGTTCCTTCTGCATTTTGCACTTATCATGAAGCAGTCTGTTCCCAGGGGAATACTTAAGATTGCATTTGGCACGTAACAGTTGTCCCCCACTGCACTCATCAGAATAAGGAGCACAGTCCTATGGGAACGGCTTCCCCATCAGTGCAGGGATAAATTAGGCAGGATGCAAATTGCCCCCAACTCCTGCATACATATTGCTGAGGACATAAATGCATATTAGCAATGGAGTTAGCAGAAGGAGCACTAACAAGAGGGCTGGGAAAGGATGGATAGAGATATCCTTGCTTTAAGTAAAGGATAGCAGGAAAAAATGCATATTCATATGAAGCCTCCTGGGAAAGCCATGTTTAGGAATAATGCTTGTTTCTATAGTGTGGAGAGCAGCTGCCTGACCTAACACATTCTGTATGAATGGCTGAGGAAGCATCAGTGATCCATGATCACAAGGCACATCAGTGCCGGTTGTCACACCTTGGGGAGCAGAGACAGGAGGGGATCTGCATGGGATCCCCACAGAAAGGCCTCAGGGTGCAAGGCAGGTCCATGCAAGCAGCAACAGAGGCACTGCACATCTCAGGCTGTCACCTCTTGTCCAAGATGGACACACATGGATGCTGCTCTCCTTTAAACGAGGCTTACCCCTCCCAAGGTGTGAGACAAGATAGGGATGCTCTTTGATGCAGGCCTGGGTGAAACTTGAGGCTAAAGACTTAAAGGATAGAGGAGATAGGACCCGATTTCCTCACACTGATAAATGCATTTCAGCCTTGATTCAGATTTTGCCTCTATGCCTCAGCTCCCTTCTCTCAACACTACTGCTGAAGTTGACTGCCAGCAGTGGAGCACTGGGTTTTGGGACACAGGCATCAAACTGGTGCGGATGGACCCAAAGCACAGAGAAGTCCCAGGCAAAGCAGCATTAATGCATTAAACAAGACAGCACCTATAGATGTATTCAGTGGTGGGCAGAAAAAGGGTCAAAATAGACAATAACCCAAACAGTGATAAAACTGGATATACCCTGAGGTTTCCTGCCCTGGATATGTGGGCAAGGAACACATGCTGGTCAGAAGGTCCTAGCAGCAGATCAATGCACAAGGATAAGCAAGACCTGGATGTCTGTGCCCAGGGACTTGTCCCAGTGCTTTGCAGGCTGGCCCATTTCACTTGCTGCTGCTGAGCCATTGGGAAGCAAAAGCTTCCTGGAACACCAAGAGGCTGACTCCAGACACTGGGATCTCTGCAGCTGCGGATGTCACACACATACACAGCATAGGAGTCCCAGTTCCTGCCTTTGCTATTTGTTCACTGTGTGAATACAAGCTGAGTTTGGTTTTCTAGTATTCCCTTTGCTCCTGTGCCTGAAGCACTCACCAGCCTCAGCAGCAAGGGCAACAAATGATGCTGCTTCAGTACAAAGATGGGAGCTCCTGCTTCTAGATGAATTCAGCAGAAAACACAAGCAGGAACAGCCCAACGTGTCATCCTGCTCTTATGAACCCAGCAATTAAGAACAAGATCACTCAGCAGTGGCTTTCCAAATCCTCTTGCATTGCTTTTCCCTGCGTGGCAGGAGGGAAGGGAAAACATCAGCCTTCTCTGGTGCAGCGCTTGATCATGAGCTAATGCATAGCTCAGAGCCAAGACAAGGGAACTGAACCTAATCTGATTAATTGGGGTATCCAGACAGGCAGAATCCTTCTCATGCTCCTCACAGCACAGCAGCAGAGATTATGCTTTACCTTCACAGCACAGAGAAGGAAGAACTGATCCTTCAGGGATGGCTCTTACGCCTGTATCACCACTGTGCTGCTTGATTCAGCAGCAGCACTGGAAGGGCATGAGCAAGGGAAGGCTCACAGGGATGCTGATGGTTTCCAGATGTTGGGCATGGAATAAAATACCAAATACACAAGTCCTGCTTCAGGCAAGAGCTCAGATCCACTTTCAGAATGGACAGAAGCTACTGGGCTTTCTAGTTTATCACCTTAAGGACTGCACTCATATCATGAAGCCAGCTCTGAAGGGAAAGCAGAGGCCATGGACAAAGGCTGGGAAAGGTATTCCTGTCCTGAGCTATTCTCAGGCTGTGCCCAAGCATTACCTGAGGCAGCATTTGTTGGCCCAGACCAGTATCATACCGTGGGGCACACTGACAGGTCATGCTCGAGAAATGCCCTATCCTTCTCTCTGTCCCTGTCCCGTTTGCAATGGGGATGTAGCTTGGAAAGGCAGATGGAAGACAGACAACTGGCCCCTATTGCTACCCCTCTCTGGAGGGATTCGCACACTATTTGCAGCCACTGTGGGTGCATCCACACCTTCCAGCCAGTTTATTACAGCAGCTGGTCTTCAACCACAGGGAACATGCTAGCACAGTGGCCCAGGAAGCAAGCAGGTAAAGAACAATAGGAACTCATTAAGCAGCACAGCGTGCTCCTACACCAGAGTGCCTGGCTCTGATTTCACTCCATCCCTAGGTTTATGGAGCTATTAGGAGATAATTTGGTCCTGTGGCAGAGGAAGAGGCTTGCTCAGCTTTAAGGCTGTTGATTTGTTTGGGGGGTTTTTCTCTTCTATTCCTCCCAGCCTTTTCTGCTTTCTCTTTCAAGCTCTTTCAACAAATCCAAAGTCACTCATAGCAGGGATGGGATGGGATGGGATGGGATGGGATGGGATGGGATGGGATGGGATGGGATGGGATGGGATGGGATGGGGTAACTCCCAGGAGTCTCCCAAGTGGATTGAAAAATCTACATTATTGCAGCCCAACCTGAAGGGAGCTCAATTCCTAGGAAATACTGAATGCCCCAAACCTGATACCCAGAGTTTTTCATTGCTTTTGCAAATGTGAATGTTAAGAATGGTGGCCAGCAAGTTCCCTCATGAAATCTTCCCTTTTCATGATGCTCTCTATGGGGGTTTCTGGCCTGAGAACTTTGGTTGGCAAACCTGCTTTAGACTTTTTTATTCCTGTTCTTGAAAGAGCAGCTCAAACAGGATAGAAATCATAGACCTGAAGGGCTGCTTGACCAGTTCCTGAAGACTTCCAGGGATTGCAGTTCTTCAGCTGCTGTTTGAGACTCATCCTACTTAAAGCAAAACCTACTCTTTCGGAAGTCACAAATTACCCCCCTCCATTCCCAAGTTAATATAACAGTGCAGTAGCTCTGAAACCATGCAGCAGTCACTGTGTGCAAGTAGCACACAGTGGTGCCTGTAGCTGAAATAGCTCCTATAGTATTTATTACGAAGGTCTTTCGGACAATTGGACAACAGGAGCAGCATGCAGCTGCCAGAAGCATGAGGACAGCGGTGAGAAGAAGTATCTTGGCCTGATTTCTCCCTCTCTGCTTTGCAGAGGGGTACGCACAAGCTGGCAGTGAGTGAATTGAGTGGGGTTTGGAGAGCCACAGAGGCTCTGCAGGGGAAAGCCTGGGATGGGGGGATGCATTTGGAAATGGCTCCACAAGACAGACTATTACTGGAGCTGGGAAGTGTCTGTACCACAGTTACTGCAGGATCAGACTTCTCCAGTTTTTCTCTTTAAAAGACACAGTTTGGTTTTAGGAGGAGGAGGAGTGTAACCATCCACCCGAGGGAACACGACACACATGCACACACAGATGTGCAGCACAACACTCACAGCCCAGCCTACTCCTTCAAACCACTCACACCTGGAAAACACTTCCACAAGGCCAAAGCTGTGTGAGCGTTTCCCTACAAATCCCAAGGCTGCGGAGCACTAAAACCCAGCCTTCAGCTTGCTTTCAACAACTAAGGCTCTTGAAGGGGCTGAAGGATCCCGCATCCCGCATCCTTCCCAGTGGCTCCGAGCATGCCAGGTCTCTCTGCAGTGATGCTGGCTGTCAGCAATGCTGCTGAGAGCTCTGTTGCCAAGCTTCAGTCTCCTGACTTCCTCTCGTAGTGGAGTTTCTCCTTGTCATCCTGACCCCATTCAGTCCTTGTGCTTAATGAATTCCTGGCACTTTATTAACACGAGATATCCAAGTGTGATAAAGGCCATTTTATAGTGTCGGATGAGTTGCAAAGAGAAGCAGAATCGACTGCTGTCATCAAAGAGATGCTTAGCTACAGATTATAAGAAATCTTTATATAACAGCAAAGAGCATCTTGAGGTGTAGAACTGGGACTTGGCAGATTGGGACTCATGTCCTTGTTTTGTCATGGACAATCTTTATGAATTTGCTGAGCATGCAAAGGGTCTAATCCTGTGAAGTGCTGGACCCTTTTCTATTGATCCAGTAAAATCCAGCAGCACCTAGCACCTAGAGCATGCTAAGAGGATTTACTGAAGTGAGATCAGAGGCCTGACTGCCCTGAAGGATTCAGCCCTTCTGCCTCCCCATCACACATCTGCAGCAGCACATCTGCAGCAAGGACAGTGCTTTCCAGTGCACATCAGAGAGGACCTCTGCCAGTGGCTATCAGACCACCTCACAGTCACCCCTGATGCCCTTGTGAGCTGGTGGACATCACTTGATAGCTCATCTGGAGAAACAGAGGGACAGGAGAGACCAGCCCAAAGCCAAAGAAGTGGCTGATTCAGCTGTGAACTAATCTCCATCCCACAGTCTTTTCACATCCCATCACCCCAAAAAGACTGTCACACCTCAATACTTGCAGATGAGAACCCAGTCACCACCTGGCTATAGGGTTCAGCAACTGCTGCAAAGCTGGTGCCCATCAGGAAGCGAACAGGACCCGTCACCCATCACCACACCAGGAAAACCACAGGCATTTGGGTGAGGCAGTGGCAGCTCAGGTTCATGCTGTTTGTATGAGACGTATTCAATTATATTCTCTCTGGTACAGAGCTGGTGGCTTTGCTGCATTAATGAACTGTAGCAGGCAGTGCCTTCTTCAGCTTTATGCTTGCTGTATCCACCTGCATTAATCCCCTCCGTAGTGGGTGTTTCTGCTATGGCTCTCATCTCTGCTGTCTTTTTACTCCAGACATTTCCTGCTGTGCTCTCTTTTCCACACTGCATTTGCTAATGGGGAATCTTCCCCCACGGCTTTTCTAAGGGCTCTTTCATCCATGGGGCCCAACTCATCCAGCCTCCTCAATGCCCCTGCGAAGCAGGCAAGGTAACAGCATAATTGACACACACATACAGCTAAACCACTGAGGAGATAAAGGGATGCAGCCAAGACCAGGATGAAATGGCAGCAAGTGTTTGAAGCATTAGTGTGGTGCAGATCTCGAGCTCCTTAACCCCTCGGAGGGGCTGTGTGTCAACTTGGGCCCAGCAGTGCAAGGACCATGGATGTTCTTATTCTGCTGTGGCCGCAGATGCACTGTGCTGGGCCAGTTGGGGCTTTGCACATCCCACTCCCCTGCAGAGAGAAAATGTACCCGGAGGTCTATACCACAGCTGTGAGTTTGAACTCGGATTTAAAGCCTGAGAGAGGCATTGGTGATGTAGGGCCTGAAATCCTCAAAGCTCTCTGCAAAGATCAGCTCTTAAGGGACTGAATAACATCATGACTGTTGCTAGTGAAAAGGAGGAGGTGGAGGAACCTGCTGGAGCAAATCCTTACCACTGTCTTGCTGCTGTCCCTCCTGCCACACAACCATCTGGTGTCTCTGCCTACCAGACAAATCCTCCGATACAGGAATATTCCTGTATAGCATTCCAGACAGGAACTGGGCTTTTTCCACTCCATAGTCCAGCACAAGGAGGGTTTCTGGGCTCAAGATCACACTAAAGTTGGGTCATGGGGAGCTTTCCCTCACCCATCACCCCCCCAGCCCTTGCCACCACAGGGACTCGCAGGGTGCAGTCCAGCAGGGATGCATTGGAGGACTGGAGGAGGCGAATACAACACCTATGATTGACCCCGAGCCGGGGAGCACAGGCAGACTGTGATTTCATGCTCTCCATATACCGAAAGACCTTCAAGCAAATCATGAAACTGTTTCTAAGCACCTGGAGGATAACAAAGCAATAAAAAGCAGCCAATGTGAATTCGTTCAGAATAAATCCCATCAAATCAATCTTAATTTCTTTCTTTGGCAGAGGAGCTGGCCCTCTGAATAAGGAGGGGGAGTGGGCTCAGATGTGATGTGCCTTGAGTTTAGCAAAGCTTTTGACATAGTCTTACATGACATCTTAAATAAATACAGTTTAGGGGAAACCCCCACGAGGCAGATGCAAACTTGGTGGGAAGATTGTGCTCAAAGAGTATTTATTCACATTTGGTTGTCAAAACAGGGAGGATTTCTCAACAGGGTTCCCATAGGAAACTGGTTCGAGTCTAAACACTTCTCTTAAAAACCACAGTGATGGCAAAGAAAATACACTTGAAAATTATTGTGTGTGATCCAAAGAGCTTGGGAAGTGCAGGTTTAGAATTCAGAATGAAAAGGATGCTACCAAAATAGGCTGAAGGAAGTAAAGGTGAGATTGAGAATATAAAAGAGAGGATTGCATTAAGTAGAAAGTAACCAAACACACAGAGACAAGATGAGGTAAACACCAGGAAGCAGCACAGCAGAGAAGGGCCACACATGGACCCTATCTCTTCTCTCTATTAGCCATAGAGATAGCCCTAGCTATCAACCCTATTGAAAGAGCAGGGGATCAGTTTACTCCAACTGTCCCCTGGGGGTAGGGAAAGGTACAAATGGAACATCCCCAACAATGACCAGGTATAAAATCATAGAATCACAGAACAGTTCGGGTTGGAAAAGACTTTTAAGATCATCCAGTTCCAACCCCCCTGCCATAGACAGGGACACCTCACACTAAACCATGGCACCCAAGGCTTCATCCAACCTGGCCTTGAACACTGCCAGGGATGGAGCACTCACAACCTCCCTGGCCAACCCATTCCAGTGCCTCAGCACCCTCACAGCAAAGAATTTCTTCCTTAAATCCAATCTAAACCTCTCCTGTTTCAGTTTGAACCCGTTACCCCTTGTCCTATCACTGCAGTCCCTTGAGTCCCTCCTCAGCATCCTTGTAGGTCCCCTTCAGATACAGGAAGGCTGCTATGAGGTCTAATAGGTAGGATGAACATTAGGGCTTGTTTCTACAGTAAAAACAGTTTGCTCTGAACGAGCCTAAGTGAGAAGAGAGGGAAACTTGTGGCTACCAGGGACAGCAGAGCAGGCTGTCGATGATACCCTGAAGCTGCTTCCACCCATTCATTCCTGTATCCTCCTCATGCTCCAGACCAAGTATCTTGCAAGGCTACAAGGACCCCCCAACAAACCTGCCTTCCCTACTAAATGGCATTTTCAACTGCACACACACTTCAGCCCTGCTGTGTGAATGTGTTGCACTGATGCATTAAGGGAGGATAAAGCTCGAGCTGGCTCATAAGGCTGTGGGCAGTTTTCAAGACCATTCCTGCTGCCCTCTTTGCTGTGAGCAGACAGGTTTACATGATTACACTGTCAACGCACCGTGGCCTCCTGCCTGCAGAACACGAGGGGGCATTTTGCCTGTCAAACCATGCTGACACCAAAGCACAGCCTGGGAGCATGTATAGGGTGCAGGAAGCGATGATCCCCAGACCGGCTCCTTGGGGAGCATCCTTATAAATACCAGGGACACCCACTCGGACAGCTCCATTTTCCAATGTTTTCCCAAGAAAAGAGGTGACCCTGGTGGGAAGCTGTCTTTAAGGACAACTTGTGTCCCTCCTCTAGCACAATGCTTACAGGGACCAAACAGGAGCCTTCTGCAGCACATCTGGGAGAGTTTCCCAGCCTGAGAGCACAGCAATTTGTCACCACTCAAGAGTTTAGATTTAGTCCCTGTGCTCGCCCCACGCTGATGCATTTGGATGTTAGAAACACATTAAAAATGCAAATAGAGGCAGATCCTAGAGAAGCTGAATGTCATCCCTCTATGTCTTTATTTAAAATCAAATCCAGCTTCATTTTAATGTCCTCCTTGGGCTGGGGCTTAGCAATGATTTTCACTTGTATAAATACGCTCACAATGTGTGTATACATATTTATGCTGTTCCAACAGGAAATAGAAAGTCATCAATAAAGCATATTATTTCTACAACTGCAGCAATAACAGGAGCAGCAGCAGCAGGCACCAAAAAACACCATCTCCGGGGGGCTTTGGCAGAGCACGGGTGCTGCATTTAGCCCTGTATGATATTAGCTCTGGGAGGCAGAGCATCCAGCCTGAAATACCGGCCTGAAGAACAGGAACCGTAGCATCCTCGTAACCGATGGCATCTTTGTGCCATCATTCTCACAAAGCACAGCACAGATGTTCCAGCCAGTCCCTAGGTCTGAGCTGTGTGTTTCAATCAGCCTGGCAAGTCCTGCCTGGGGAGCCGCAGAGAAGAGCAAACAGCACAGGAGAGGATAACCCCTGCTCTGTATGACAGCAGTGGATTAACAAGCTTCCCCTCCTGCTTCAGTGGGTGGAGAATTGCAAGTACCCACACAGCTGATGCTCAGGCTGTGTCCTATCCAGGAAGGGGCACTGAGGTCCTTTCAATGTTGATGTGGTGCAATACTTGCTTTCGGGTCTGATCTCTGGCAGGTGGCAAAGAGCACTGGCTGCTGGTTCCCTGCTACAGAAATAGCTGATGTGCACATGCTTGCTGTGCATTCAACCCTAAATTTCCAGGGAGGAGAGGAACAGGCCGCGTCATGCTGTCAGAGCAAGGATCAGCTTCTACATGGATCAGGACCTTCTGCAATCTCCTCCTCATCATCTATACATTAAATGTTTCCCTGTGCTACATCGGGCAGTGCTGGCATGCAGAGCTGGGAACCAGATGGGCTCCTTGCCTTTAAGGTAGGTTTGGAGGTTGCTCCCCAGCAAGGCTGAGAAAGAGCATTTGTGTGCCAAGAGCTCCTGAGACCCCAAGTCCCTCACTGCCCTGCAGATCACCTAGGTGATTCATTTGTCCAAATCACCTTTAGACATGTTGTATGGATGGAGCTGGGTTCCTTTGCCCAGGCTGATTTTGGCTGGTGTGAAGCATTCTGGATGCCTCATTGCCCCATCTCAATCTGAAGTTTTTCCCTCACTCTTCCCTCCCATCCATCATTACATTTTATGTGATATTGCATGGTAGAGAAATGCCCTTTCTGCTATATAGAATCCCAGACTGGTTTGGGTTAGAGGGTCCTTAAAGCTCATCCAGCTCCAACCCCTGCCATGAGCAGCGACCCCTTCCACTGGAGCAGCTTGCTCCAAGCCCCTGGGTCCAACCTGGCCTTGAGCACTGCCAGGGATGGGGCAGCCACAGCTTCTCTGGGCATCCTGTGACAGCTCCTCACCATCCTCATCATAAGAAATACCTTTCCTCTATCTAGCCTGAATCTACCCTCTTTTATTTTAACCCCATTACCCCTTGCCATACCACCACAGCCCCTCTGCATCTAGAAATGAGGGACAGAGCTCAGCTCAGACTGAGGTCTTGGCAGCAAAGATGTTTTCTCCTGTCAGTCCCTGCAGCCCCAGCAGGCCCTGATCTTCATTAGGACTCCAGCTTCTGGCATAATCGAGTTACAGCTTAATGTACTGAATGCAGGATACTGGACTCCAGTTCAAGTGGAATACATCGTAATGCATTAAGTATTTCTCTTCAGATAAATAACTGAAGAAGATGTGTTTCCATTATCTGTGCACGCCCTCATAGCAGAATGGCAGAAGGCCTAGCAGAGGATTGTATTCTTTTTTAATTCAATAAACAAATGTATAATGATATCTTCTGGGAACCATCCTGCAGAAAAGAGCTCTGGAACTCCAGTGCTGGTAAAAAAACACCCAGAAAAAGACTCTTTTTTGTCCAGGCTTCACGACAAGAAGAGAGCTTTATCCTCACTTTCCTCTTGGTTAAGCTCAGCAGCCCCACTGATGCAGGAGACTCCATTTGGGTCCAAATGCCTTTGCTCCAAGGACAGAGCAGAAGATCACTGTGTGAGTTTGGTCTCCCATCAGCTCTGGGTCCATAGTTAGGATCATGAAGAGGCACTAGGGGTTGATTCCTTCACCAGGAGAATTTAATTAAGCCTGCTGCTTAAATAACACAACTCTAAACACTCTAAATATAGGTTGCACTTTATGGAGGGGGAAGAGGCAGAGAGATCCTTTATTGAGATACAAAGCAGGGATTTCAGCTGCAGAGCCTCTTGAAGCAGCAATAGATCCAGCTGCCAAAGGCATCTCTCAAACCAACTGCTTCTTGGTGGGAGAGAATAACACAGTCACCGCTATCGTCTTCCTTGTGTCGTTATATTCATGAGCATCTGTCCCCTGTCTCTGCAGGAAAAGGCCTGGCTGGCCTCGGGAAGGAAGGGAAAACCCTGCTAGCGATGCTCGCATGGGGAATTGTGTGATATTTCAATTCAAACCCCATGTTCTTAGGGGGTTCCTGGAGAACAGGAGTGCTCTTGGGTTTGCCCTTTCCTGTTTCATACAGGAGCTACTGGTGAAATGGCTTTGTGACTGCTGAGATCCTGCCTGCAAGGGATGCTTGAGACCCCCACAGTGCTGCCTGCAAAGCACCTCCAGCTCAATGACAAAGGGAAGGGAACTGCAATCTCTGGGGTGGGGGGGCTCCCCCGTGCTTTCAAAGATAAGAGCTGGCAAAGATAAGAGCAGTGGCTTTGCCACCACTTTGAAAGCCCTGCTCTCATCCCAGTGCAGCAGGGCCAGAGGATGACAATACATTGGGGAGCATTGGGCTCAGCTGGGTTTTCCTATGGCAAACCTGCTTTTTTCCTTCAGATTTGTCACCATAATAAAGTGACTCCATTCAATAGGAAACTAATCCATAGAAATTCACCAGCATTCATGTGAATGCTCAGCTGGGCACAGAGCATTCCCTCCTTGGGATGCTGACTGGCCATCAAGCCCATCTCTATTAAACCAAGGTCCATATGTTTGATACACTCAGCAAAATATAAACTATTTAGAGAAGAGCTCCAGGAATTTACAGCTCAGATTTATGGATGTAATCAGGTGTCTGGTACCCAGCTGAGGGGAGCTGGGCCTCAAAGCTCCTCAGTTGATTCACAAGCCCTATGACCAGAGCCATCACCCTCAGATGCCAACCAAGAACTGAACCCCAACCCAAAGGACTTACCTGAGGTCATCAGGAGAGTCCATGGCCAAATAGGAGCTTCTGACCATGTTAACCCATTGCAGAGATTTGTGCTTTTATGCAACCAGCTTGCCTCTGAGCACAGCTGCAGCTGATAGCTCATTTAGGAGCAGTAATTTTCCCAGTGAACAACAGACAGATGTATTTTCCTTGCTGTTATGGTCACACTTGTAGGTGATGGTAATAAAACAGCTGTAGTTGTGTCTCAGCTGGCTGAGAATTAGGAGAAAGTACCTGAAATGAAGCATTTCTGCCTCCTCTGCAAGCCTGCTAGAAAGATGCTCCAGGTGAGACATCAGCTCCTTCCCAGAGCCTTTGCTGATGGACAGGCTGGCCCTTTCCAAAGCACCCCATGAACAAGAGAAACTCACTGCAGTGGTGAACTGGGAGCCAAGGCAGAGGGCTGGGATTCAGTACATGTACAGTATCTTCAGACCATTGTGTGAAGCTAGAAAAACCAGTAGCAACATCACCTTTAGCATCCTCTGACAGGGATGATGGCAGCAAGGATGAAACCTGGAGCTGTGTGATCTGGGTTGTGTTGGGATTAGCAAACTAGAATAGTGATAACCCATGGTAACAGAAAAGTTACTCCTTAACACACTGCTGAGATATTGAGAGATGGCAAATCCAAGCTCCCCACTCCTTACAGCACATAGAGACAGGCTCAAGATCCCTGTCTTTACCTCCCAGGCAATCCGGGTTGCAAGTGCCTAAAAGCCCAGCTAACCCCTGGGATGATGGATGGTGGCTGACAGAGGAACTCCTTGGCACCACCAGTAAAAGCAGAGCTTATCTGGGAGGGAAACAAGCTTTCCCAGGGGAAGTCAGGCTGAAAACCAGGTTCTCTGCCAACATGGGACCAATGCAGGCTGCCCTCAACCCAATCCAAAGGCAAGAGATGTTTACCTGACCCACATTCTATACCCTAAAGGTAGTGCAACTGCTTCAGCTCAAAGCAGCAGCACAAAAAGCAATGTCTGGGGAACAGCTCTGGAGAGATTCTACATGGTCCTCCCCAGGGAAAGATGTGGAAGCTTCTGATGGCACTGAAGTTGTCTCATCTTTCCCCCCCCCAAATAAGTCCTGCAAAGGAATGAAGCTGGGAAAGGATCAGTTCCCCTCAAGGATGGAATTGTTCACTCAGCACTTGTGTCCCCACCAAAACTAGAAGTTTTAAATGGAGTAGAGCTGCAGCCATGTCCTGGCAGGGCAGGAAGAGCCACATGGTTGGGGCTTAGGGCTACGCTGGATTTGGTCCCCCATCAGCACGGGCAGGCCACCCTTTACAGTGCACCTGCATGGCAGAAGCAGTTATAGACCAGCTGAAACAGTGACAGCTTTCAAAAGGGGGGAGGAAACCCTCCCCATAATCCTCCAGCTAAGCTGTTGCATCCAACCATTTTAGCAAAGGCCATCTCCATGCCATCTGCTAGACTGCAGCTAAATCTGTGCCCCTAACGTGCTCCTTTATTTAGTCCTTGGGGAGGATTCGGGAGCCAGCAGAGGACTGAGAGGAGAAACTTGCTTCTGGTACAAGCCTGCAGCCTTTCACCTTGCCCTGAATGATGCTGAGCCTTTAAAAATAGATTCACCTGTGAAACCAAGCACATTTGGAGCACTGTCTCAGGCACAGCAGTCTCCTGTGGAAGGCAAAGGGCTCAATATCCCACTGCTTATACAAACCCATTTGTTCTCCTTGGAAAGCAAATGCAAAATGCTGCCGTTGCAGGAGCAGTTGAACCAGCAGCAGGCTTGAAGGAGGCTCACGCATCCCCATGCCATGAACTGTGGGGTTCTCAGCCCATCTCTCTGCAAGAGAGGCACACCTCAAACCCACTGTGAACACCTACATGACCTGGCCTCCTTGAAAAGAGCCCCAGCCTCGACCCAAGACACATTCATCCCTGTTGACAACAGCTGTCCCTGTCTAGAGCAGAGGATAAGACCCTGCTGCCGAAGGCAATGCTTGCAGGCTCTGCTCCTGCTTGCTCGAGGGATGCAGGACTTCAGCATCGCAGGGAGGGCACCACTGCAGACCGGGCAAGGAGGGGGGATTTTGGGGGCTGCTGCTCTATTCTGGCACTAAAAGCAGAGAACAGATCTCAGCATGAGCACCCGAGCAGCGCGTCAAGGGCCGGGCTGTAGAAGGCTTCCAAAAGCACAGCTGATGCAAGGCACCAGGCAGACAGCACCAGGCAGGCTCTGCCTGCACCATCTGCCTGCTCCCTGCCTCCCTGCGCCCAGCAACTTAGGCAGGAGAAACACCCATCTTCTGCCGACTGGCACCTTAGGGTGCCAAAAGCATGGCAAGAGGCAGCTGTGCACCCAGCAGAGCTGCCAACAGCTTATGCTTCTGGTCCAGCTGGGAGCATGGGGATCAGGAGAACCTCCCATCCTTCAGCCTTCACTGAGCTGATTTGTCAGAGGCAGTTACAAACCTCATCTGTCTTTACTGTGTCCAAGACACAGTGAATGGATCTGGGCATGGGAACATTGCTTTAATCATATCTGCAGAGGGAGCTGGAAGGCCACTAACGGTCAGCCCTGGCTCAGGCAGCTCCCCTGCACTTGTAGAGCATGGTTGGCTCTTCCAGGAGCTGCAAAACCAAGGTCATGTCCTAAATGCTACCTAAATAAAGATACCTAGAGTGATATAACCTAAAGTGATATCAGCGGGTGGCTTTCCCAGACACATCAGACTTAGGAATTCCATTTTGTCTCATTCATTTCCATGCTGAATTCCCATAGAGCTGGGATGTGGACATTTTCCAGTTCAGTCCTCTAAGGACACCTGCATTTCCTCAAGGAGTTCAACCAACCAAACCCCTCCTGACCCCTATGCGGGGAACTGGTAACCCCAGCCAGCATTAGCCTTATATTGAGTGTATTCCTGAAGTGCCCTTGGAGCCACTGGTTTAGTTTACAGGCCAGAAACATCACTGTGGGATGCTTCATCCATCCCACTTGGCCCCACCTTGATCAGCAGCAGCAGCAGCACAAAATCCCCTCTACTTCACACCCACGGAGGGAGCCCTGCTCTGCCAAGGAGCTGTAAGGCAGAAAGCCCCTGAGTTGCTTTAATTTCCTCCCCTGCTCCAGACCGGGCAGGTTCGTGTCACATCGCAATCCAATTCAGTCAGTCAGCATCCCTAAACCCTCCAAGCCGAACGAATGGATGTCACCATCTCACTGAGCAACCCATCAGCTCTCTCCTGTGGTGTCTCCACAGAGCCTTGCTCCATGGGGTAGGACAGGGCTTCTGCCATCAAAGCCCATCCCGCAGTTTTCCTCCTGTGCTCAGGAGAAGCACAGCCAAGGATGGGAACCATCAATGGAAACTGCAGTCACCGGGCCTGACCCCAGGACCCCTGACAAAAGAAGCCTTTGAAGTGGGTAATTAGCTTTGATTAAAAGCCTTTTGCTGTGGCAGAGCCTCCTGTAATTTGCCTGGAGGGGACAGAAAAAGAGCGGAAGGAGCAGATGTTTGGATTTGCTCCTCACAGGCGGGGTGGGATTTCATCCGCTTTTGACTGGCTTCTCCTCCTGGATCCCAAGGCAATGGTGCTACAGCACTGCCTGCCTGCATCCTCTCCCCATCGCCCTGCAAAGGGCTGTGAGGAGAAGCAGGCGATTGCAAAGGAAGCTGAAAGAGGCATCGGTTACTGTGAGATAAATATGCTGCTAAATGTGAGATAAATGGGGTAAATGTGTGAGCTCAGTGTGCTGGGCTGCATCAAAGCAGGTCAAGGGAGGGGATCCTGCCCCTCTGCTGCGCTATGGGAGACACTCCCCCTGCAGTCCCGATCCAGCTCTGGGGCAACAGCACAAGAGGGATGTGGAGCTGCTGGACGATGATGCTGCAAGGGCTGGAGCATCCTGGCTCTGGAGCCAGGCTGAGAGAGCTGGGCTGGAGAAGAGAAGGCTCCTGAAGGGGAGACCTGAGAGCAGCTCCAGTGCCTAAAGGGGCTGCAGGAAACCTGGAGAGGGGCTTGGGACAAGGGCCTGTAGGGACAGGCCAAGGGCAATGGCTGCACCCCCTCTGCCTGCCTGGCAGCAAGCGGGCACTGCTGCTCTGTGTCTGAATGTGAGATTGATGCTGCCAAAGCCACTGTAAAGACACCAGGAAATACCCTGGGGAACGCTTTCTGGATGCTGTGGCCAGCGCGTCCTCCATGGCTCACCCATGGAGATAAAGCCCTGAGGGTTGAGACCACAGAAAGCATCTTTATTAAACGAGGAAAGAGAGCTCATTCCTTGTTTAAAAGAGCCTCTCCGCGCAGTAATTAAATGCAGCTCTAACCGCTAACAGGAAACGCAGGCGTGCCAGGCTTCTCCATTAAGAAATGCTGCCCAGAGGCTGAGGCTCCCTGTTAGTAACTGGGGTGGGTGCAAACACCATCAGAGGTCCCCAGTGATGAGGGGTGCCCAGGGTTTGTTAACCCTGTGCTGTGCTCCTCTTTAAGAGGCAGCAGCAGAAAGCTCTCCCTCCCCGAGTAATCTCTGCCTCAGGGCACCCAGGAAAGGCTTCAAACACCTGCCCTTGTTCAGCCTGGCTGCCAAGAAAACCTTTATTTACAGGTCCCTATTCCCATATTCCCCTGGGAAGCTGCCCCTGGGCACATCATGGAGCTGCCTTTGTTCCACTTGCATACTCTTGGCCTAAAGAATAAGAATCTCCTTTTATCTCCTCCCTCACCATACTCAAGCAAGGTCTATGGGATGCTGTAGCCCTCAGCTTTCTGATTCTACCTGGTTTTCCTGCCCAGTCTCTCCCCACCCTGACAAAAACCAGGCAGGACTCTTTGCACAGATCCATTTTATGCATCCAGGATGACCAGTGACCTGGTCAAGGCATCTCTATCACAATGCAAATATCCGGGCAAGGAGGTGAGTGTGAGGAAATCACTGATGGGACAGAGACTCAAAGCAACATCTGGAAACAGCTGGAAGAGAGAGAGCCGCTTGTGGGAGCAACCCAGTTTGATCTGGGGGCAAGTACCAGGGCATCAGGTCAAACCCCTGATCCTGCTCTCAGAGTCACCCAGTGACATGGCACTCCTGCAGTGATGCTCCTCTTCCAGAGGAATTTCAACCCCCAGCACGTGTGAGACTTGTTAAGGTGGAAGTGGTGTTCCTGTGTTTGAGAACCTTGAGGCTTTCCCCCCAGCACTTTATGGGGTTGGTTTCTTCAGCCCCTGCAACATCCTGTGGTGAGGAGTTCCACCGGATAAGCACTTCTCGCATGAGGAACAGCCTCCTGTTGTTCATCTGAACTTACTTCTTGTCCTAGGAACGGACCATGAACAACAGCCCCTTGTTCAGCTTCCCCCATACTCTGTCCCTTGCCCCAGCTCCTTTTCAATGCATACTTTGCATGGCAAAGAAAAGAGGGTCACGAAGTCCCGTGCCAACATCCCCCTTCTTGGAGAGAAATCCCATCCAGGACAATGCATTATTGATCAGGAAAGGGTGAGAGGAGGTGATGTTCAAACCACCCGCCCTGCAGCACTCACAAACCCACCCTCCGCTGCCAAGGTTTCCATATCCCAAAGGTTCCTGCTTCATCTCCGGCTGTTGCTTGCCCAGCAGCAGGTACAGTGGTGGAGGCTGCAGGGTGGAAAGGCAGCAGGAGGTCAAGAGCGGGGCTGTGCTGTGTGAGGCTGCTTGCTCTGGGTTGTTCATTCAGTGAGATGAAAGCTTAGCGAGGCTTTAGCAAAGCTCAGAAATGAATCTGCCAAGCTCCTGATGAAGAGTCCCGCCTGCAGCAGTGTTAAAGGGTTATTGAAGCATCCGTGGCCGTGGGTAAACAGGAGGTTTCCAAACCGGACTTTTCTAAACATGGATCCACACCAGTTACTCAGGAAAGAATTCTCTCTCTTTTGTCCCTGGTTCCGATGAGCAGAGCAGTGGAGGGCTCAGGAGCCACTGCTCCCAGTGCCTCTGACCACAGGGATGAACAAGGCTCTGCAGACCCACTGAGGTTTCATGTTCTGGCCCAGCACACACCAACTAAAGCTGTGGATGCAAAGGGAAAATTGTTCCCATGCTGATCCTTCTGCTGTAAGTCAAGCTTGCAGGATGTGGCAGCCCAGCAACCCATCCACAGTCACTTCAGGCTACCTGGAGGCACTAAGATGATGGTTCAGGAGCCTGAGCCTTCTTCCAGCCACCTGCAGACCCCAAACGGCTTCACTTCCTTCCCAGTTTAGTTTCTGAACGCTGAGGACAGGAGCAAGGGGATGCCTGCCACATGCCCAAGGCTCCCAGCTTGACTTGCATCTCATATAGAACCACAGACTGGTTTGGGTTGAAAGGGACCTTGAAGCTCATCCAATTCCAACCCCTTGCCATGAGCAGGGACACCTTCCACTGGAGCAGCTTGCTCCAAGCACCAGAGCACAGCAGAGGGGCAGGATCCCCTCCCTGAGCTGCTGCTCACGCTCTGGGGGTGCAGCCCAGCACATGGGGGGGTTCTGGGCTCAAACACTCACTGAAGCCGGGTCATGGGGAGCTTCTCATCACCCAACACCCCCAAGTCCTTCTCCTTAGGCTGCTCCATCCGGTCTCCCCCAGCCTGTGTTTGTGCTGGGGATTGCCTCAACCCAGGTGCAGGACTTTGCACTTGATGCATCTCCTCTGTCCCCCCAGGCTGTCGAGCCCTGGGGATAAGGGGAACTTCTTCCCCTTGGGCTATCGTGTTCCTTGGCATGGAGCATTTTGGGAAGAAAATAACCCTCAACAGTGCTTTTTAACTTTTCATAGGCAGATAAATCTAGGTAGTTCAGCAGCGTTGGAGTGATTTATTGAAGCTTCACAACAGACATAGCACGGAAGTTATGTGAGTCATGGATGCCTGTATTTGCATATGTCCATAATAAAAGGGATTTTAAAAGAATCAAGACAATGTGATTGATGGTTGGAATGAATATTACCATGTTATCAAAAGGAAATATCTTCAGCTGTGCTCCCTCTAAAACCCTCCCTGCAGACCTGAAAAGCTTTTTCTGACCCGCTCATTTGGCACCTTGCAAAGGCAAGTCCTTGCAAGAACAGGGAAAATCGCATGCATGGACAGGGCTGAGCACACAGGACACCCAAAGCCCCGGGTGCAAATCCCTTAATCCACTCAGCCCATCTCACCCTGCATCCTTTGGCTGCATCCCTGACTCCCAGCACTGTCTCTCTGCAAGACAAGGAGGAGGCAGGAGGTGCTGGGCTCTCCAGGCGGCCGGATTTTCCACACAGCAGATGTCTATGCTGCATGGATGAGGTCTGGAAAAATAACCCATGGCTGGATGGATCTCCAGAGAAACTCCATCCTCAGCGCTTCATTATAGAACCGATAAATAAAGTAATTGTTGCACAATTAGGGTCCCCATCTCTTCCAACTCCTTAATCACACCAAGATTAATTATTCACGCTGTTATTGCTGTTGCTTTATGGTTTTTTGGGTGTTTGTCTGTTCTTTTGGAGCTGCTTTGAGATGCAAAAAGCCTTTGAAGCAGCTTAAATGTGAAGATCCAGGAGGCAGCTTTGTTAAAGTTGCTTCTGCTTCAAAGTCAGCTTCGTTTTCTCATCGGGGCTGGATGCTCTGAAGTCATTTAATTGCAATTTAATCTTCCTGCTTTCTCCTCTAATATACTGCGGTGTGGTTCACGGGGTTATATTTGCCAATTCATTACCAGCCTCGCTCCTATTTGACATTTCGCTTTAGGGAAATGCAGGTAAGCGATCTTTAATATTTAGAGGATTCCTTAATACGATTTAGGGGCTGTGGGCTGGGAATTCTGATTTGCTTTTAATTTCAGTGCTCACTTCAGGGCAACTTTGGGGCATTTTCCTTGGGGTTTCGGACCATGTTGAAACTTGGAGGCGGGAGAGATCAATGGGAAACAGCAGCAACATTTGGAAGAGGAGAAACATGTAAATCCCTCTTGCATCTTGAGCACACATGGATTAAGATCCCAGAGAGTTTCCCAGATTGAAATCCCAAGTCTTTCTCCTGGATCTGTTTTTTCCCTCATTAAGCACATTGGGCTTTGCCTGTGCTCTGCTGTAGGAGCTCTCTTCCAGCTGGTTTTGCTGCTAACATCACACCCAGTAGATAGGAAAGGCTTGCCCACACATGGCACGCCGCATCCCTTTGTTAACACAAATCACGTCCCTGAAAGCCTTGGCAAAGGCTGGGATGCGGCTCCCACCATTTGGCTTTTATTCCAAGAGCGATGTAACGTTTGCCATGAGGGGAGCTGAGGGATGGGTAACTGCCTTTTGATGGGGGCTCACCCCTCTCAGCATAACGATGCTGAAATGAACTCCAGTCTTTCCCCGTGTTCACTTCACTGTTTTGCCTTGAGCTCCCTACTTCATCTCTTTTCACCTTGCTATTAAGGAAATCATAAAGATCCAAAATGCACATATATGCAAGTAACCACAAAAACAGCCTTTCAAAGACACTTAAAGTAAAAACCACCTAAAACCACCTGGGACTTTCTGTTTAATACCCAGACCTCCTAGCCCTCCAGGCTCAGTACTCTGTGCAGAAAGCCTACATCCTGCACAAACCAACCCCATCAGACCCCAAAGGAAAAGAGTGATAAAATGGAATTTGCTGGTGTGACACTTGGCATGGGCTTCAGCTCCATTTCATGCCTCATTCTCTCTTTGGATAGCGCAGAGCGCATCGCAGAGAGCTGTCGGGCCATGAGTTATTGCACACATGCAGCAACTCATATTAAGTGATCATTATGAGAAATGCAGAGTCAAATATGCAGGAGTAGGGAAAGACCCAGAATTAAGGCTGCTTTTACCTCCCTAATTAGGCCCCTGGTGAGTGTGCATTGAGTCCCAGCATTAATCACCCCCCTGCACCCTCCCGCCTTCATTGCTTTTGCAGCGGTTTTGTACCTTACAAACTATTTCTTCTCCTGTTAAGCTTTTGCAAAGCACACATCCCCTTCCCATACACGGATACCTGCAAGTGTCCCTTCCACTACAGGAAGAAGGTCTGGGAGATCCCCATATGCATCTCTGGGCAGAAGGCTGCTGATGAATCAGAACAGCCACTAAATGCCATCAGCACAACTGGCACCTGCAAGAGTGTTTTGTCTGGCAGGAGGGCTGCTGCCTTTATTTGTTCCAAAGCTGCCTTCACATAAAGGATGTTTAATTTTGCTCCCTTCTCACATGGCAGCATAGAACAGAAGCTCCCCATACACACCAGCTGTGCCCAGACAGTGCCATGGAGCTCAGCACACCAGAACCAGCACCCAACTCCCATCAAGTTCCTGTTGGGGTGCCCTGTGTCTCTGCCAGTGCTTTTTGGACTTGTAGATCTCAGACATCCCAATAAGGGTCCATTAAATAGAAGCAAACTTCCCAGTGTCCTGGTTTTTCTTCCTGGCTAAGGCTTACCCTGCTTAAGCCAAAGGGAGAAAAAAGGCAACTATCGTGACTTTTCTTCTTGAGGAGCTCTCAGCAGTGGGAATTTGCCTTTGGGCAGCCTTGCAATGAGGTTTATTTGTTTATTAGCCTGAGGAATGAAAGGCAGAGCTTTCCATTAGGACAGTTCAAGTCTTCCATGCAAATCCAGCCACACAGCAAAAGCAGGTTATGCTAAACTGGGCACGCTGATTGTGGATATAAGGCTGGCAGGGAGTATTGTCTAGCGGTTAGACTGAGGGATCTGGGTCCTTTCATCAAGTCCATTCACAGCTCTTACTTACAGGAGACTTGTAACCAGGCATCTTCTCTCTGCTTTGGTTTAAAGCAATATAATGTTTTTTCTCCTTATTCATCAAGAGGTAGAATTAACCGATGGCTGCAAAGCACTCTAAGAGCCACAGAGAAAGGTAGTTCTAAGAAATGTATTTAAACTGGCCAGCCAGTAAACTTCATAACTCAGTCAAACCCAGCCAAGAGGTGCCATACCATAAGGACAGCTCAGATCCCCTGTCTCTAAGTGGTCACCATAAGCTGCCCATCCTGGGGATGAGATGGAGATGGAGGGATGCAGGACAGCAAAAGCATCAGCTCTCACCAGAGGGTACCTGGGCACCGTCGGTGATGCCAAAACACACCAGAGGGAGAAAGCAGGAATATTTCTGCAGAAAGAAAAGGCTACATCAAGGCTAATAAATCATTTCTAACTATAAATCTGGGCTTTGTTCCCCACATCCCCCCCCCCTCCTTAATAACAGTATATAGTTCTAGCCAGATGCATTGGGTTATTGCCTCTGAAATGAAGCTTAACCTAATAATACTGTCAAAAGTGGAAACACTATTTAGTCATTAATGGAATTCTAATAGCAAAGTCATTAATTGAAACCCAATAATGCTTTTCCATCCCAGTGACTTACTGCAGTTGTGCTGAGGAGGCCCAGACTTGCATCTGTGTCTCCTTTCTACCTTCAGCAGTGACGAGGACTTGTACCTTTTAGCATTGTATGCCTTTGTATCAGGAGATTTTCTGCTTGTTATTCACTCTTAGGAAATTAAACAAGTCTACACAGGCTCTTTAAAGCTAATGTTGCATGAAATGCAGGGATAAACCAAAGCAGACAGCTTCATATGTACAAACATACTATCAAAATGCTCCCATCACCCAGGCTCTTCCAAATGGCTTTATTATGTAAAATGATTCAGTCTGGAGCAAAGCCACCACTGCCAATGCAGCAGTGCCAAGCAGGTATTTAATTCCTTCTTCAGATATGGAATTTCAATGAAATCACGCTGTATCCAAACAAATTTCTCACTAGTTCCCACCTGGTTCCCAGGTTGAGGAAGTGATGGAAATTCCCGTTTTTTATTACAAGCAGGATTCGTTTACTCCAGGGTGTTCCCACCAATAGAAATTAGTGCCAAGAGTCCTGCCTATGGATTGACCCATGAGGAACAACCCTCTTCATACCTGTATCACCCATGGAGAGAGGCTATTAGTTACTGCATGTGAGAAGGTGTAGAGATGCTGCACCATTAATCCAGGTCCAGACACAAGATCAAAGCTATACTACTGTTAATTCACCTCCTTATTGAAGAGATATCCGATGTTTTCCAGAAGACCCAGAGCATGACACATTCAGCATTAAAAAGCCAAGGTTTGTGCTGTCACAGCCCCTCTCCTTTAATCTTTGATGTCACAAATCAAAGTCATAGGATCACAGAATGACAGAATAGTTTGGGTTGGAAAGGACCTTAAGATCATCCAGTTCCAACCCCCCTGCCATAGAAAGGGACACCTCACACTAAACCAGGCCACCCAAGACTTCATCCAACCTGGCTTTGAACACTGCCAGGGATGGAGCACTCACAACCTCCCTGGACAACCCATTCCAGTGCCTCAGCACCCTCACAGGAAACAATTTCTTCCTTAGATCCAATCTAAACCTCCCCTGTTTCAGTTTGAACCCATTACCCCTTGTCCTGTCACTACAGTCCCTAATGAAGAGCCCCTCCCCAGCATCCCTATAGGCCCCTTCAGATACTGGAAGGCTGCTATGAGGTCTCCACGCAGCCTTCTCTTCTCCAGGCTAAACAGTCAGATTGACAAAGGGCTAAAGTTTCCCATACTATTAACACCTTACAGCTTGCTTCAGAAAAGATGTGGGCACTAAAGGAACAGATTCAGTGTTACCACCCGAATGTAGACATTCACGATCCCTTCCATATGGAAAAGTCATCTTGGTGTATAGACGTGCTCCGTGCAGCATAACACATTGCATAAATCCCGTAGCATACCTCATCCCTCTGTAAATTTTATTGCCTAAGGCACTGCAAACCAGGCCTGCTTGCCCAATATTTGCCGTGTGTTGTGTAACAAAGTATGCCCCAAATCTGCTTAAAAGGCTGTGAAACCTTTCAAGTATGCACACATAACATTAACATGCCTTAGCACCCTGGGAAGCAGCTCCATCAACTCCCTTGAAGACTAAACTGATGTCTCCAGATATCAGGGGAATTTCCTTGCAGCTCTGCGCCCAGGCTTGTTTTGGCTGTGGAAGTGTCAGAGATTGTCATGTCCTTGTCTTTATAGATTAGATGCTTTTGATCGCCTCTGCTTTCATAAACTGTTTCCTGAGCTGCCAGCAGAGAGGGATCTTCCCAGAGGCCTGGGGGATTCCGATTAAATTAGAGGAGGTTGTTGTCATCTCAGAGCCTGGAGCCTTTCCGACCCCTTGGGTCCTGCTGGAGCCCCCCATGACCCTGTAACTCACACTGTGAACAGAGGATCTGCTGCAAGTCAGCTCTTTCCCATCCTTCTTCATCCTTTGTGGATAAAGATACTTAAAGGAATTAAGCCTCCCTGTGCAATAAAGTCATACTACAGAGGGACTGCCCCTGGGCAAGAGCAGGGGTCCTTCCAGGCCAGCACCATTTCCAGCAGTAAGAAGGAGGTGGTGTCTAAGGAGAACATCACCCTAAACCATCACCAGCACCCGGATTGCACAGGATGAGCCTGAGGAGCGACAGAAGCTGCTCGGCTTCGATTCTTGCCCCTTTTGTCCCCATTGAGGTGGTAGGTGTCAGAGCAGCAGCTCTGCACTGCTGCTGAGCAGGGAAGGAAGCAGAGCTCCTTCGGGAAGGTACACGGCTCCTCCCCAGCCCCTTCTGAATTATTCATTGGGAATTAATACATTTGACAAACCCAGGCTTCTCTGCATGGATTATCCCCAGAGCAGTGGAGATCCTGCTTTTCCCCAACATTAATTGTTTCATTTACACATCATCCACCAATTGAAATTAACAGAGCCAGGCTGGGCAAGGACTTCATCCCAAACCAGGACCACGCTCTGTGCATTGGCTATGAATTCAGACCCACAATACACACTTGTGGGGCATCAAATAGAGAGGACAAAGGGGGCAATACCAGAGCTGCACCCCCAAAACACCATGTGGGTACAGAACTAAATGGGGGAGACAGAGCACTCTTGCTTAGGGCTGTGGCTTCTTCTTAGCCTGCCTCTGCAGCAGCCTGTGCTGGTGTGCATTCAGATGCCCCATGAATGTGAGTCTCCCACCTGGTCTCAAAGAATCGCTGTGCTCATGTGCAAACAGATTACCTTGGTCTCTGCTGCTGTAGAAGTTACCAGCCCAAACTTGCCTCTGCAGCACATCCCTTTCTCCCCATCACTCTCAACCCCATCTGTATGCATGGGGGCACCGTAAACCATCACACCCATGCTTTAGGTACCTCCGTAGCCCATAGGACATCTCAGCCAAGCCAGGGAAATTATACATCTTTCTCTGATCCATTCACCACCCCCAGTCATACCTGCATAGCCCAGGATTAAGCTCAAAGCCACTACAGTTCCCAAACTGCTTCCTTAATGGGATTCATTTGAGCAGCTCAATGCCACCTCCACCCATCTCGTTCTGACTCCTGTCTCCTTGATCTGCAAGGAGTTTACACAAAGCGGTCCCAAAACCCAATTGAATCCATCTTAGCTGAAGAAAACTGCTGTAAAGAAAGAAGTTTGAAGTGGGGAATGAGCTGGAGTATCCAGAAAAGGGGGGCTTACCTACTTAATGGCAGAAAT
Source organism: Agapornis roseicollis (assembly GCA_002631895.1). Taxonomy (NCBI): domain Eukaryota; kingdom Metazoa; phylum Chordata; class Aves; order Psittaciformes; family Psittacidae; genus Agapornis; species Agapornis roseicollis. The sequence goes on from NDXB01009558.1 coordinate 27,853, forward strand.
AGACTTTTAATACCCAGCAGGAAAGCAAAGGATTCTCACTGCTAACAAAGCTGTTAAAGAGAAATCGGCTTTGCCAAGACATGAGCAAGAGGTCTGGGTTCCCTTTCCAATACTGCAGCAAGCCATTCAATTCCTTCGGTGCGGTGGGGCAATTCCTCAAGCTCCATGGAGGTTTTCTTCTTCTCCTCCTAGAAGACAGTGCTATTGAACCATGTTTTCCTCATGAACAATTCACAGCCTGATGCACCATCGCCTTCCTCTATCACCGTCTGGACCCAGGGAGCGCGAATGCCTGTTCCCATCGCCTAGGAGCTCACATCCATTTTACACTGGGATGGATGCTAACACAGAGCAGGGCAATGTGACACAGGTTTTAGATGGGAGACGGTGCAAAAGCTGCCCAATCCCCAAAGAAGCTCTCATGTGCGTTCTCCACACTGTGTCCAGGAAGAAGAAAGCTCCGCTGAAAACAACAGCATTGGCTGCCCATGCAGCGTATGAATGGAAATCTCCACATGCAAAACCTTCTCTCTGTCCCCAAACCTGCATCTCGCTCAGTGGATTGTGAATCCTGATAAAGAACCTTTAGCCATGGGTCTGCGGATCCTTTCTATCCTGCAAAGCGGCAGATAGGTCTTGTTTAGGGCTGCCAAGTGTAATACCTGCTGCTGCTATTGCTGACTAATAAATCCAACACAGAGCTGAATGTGAGGGATGTCCTTGGGAAAGGAAAGCCGCCTGCGGGTCATTGACTGGCAGAGGGCATTAAGAACAGCATCCAACTGGAAACAGTTGCAACACTGGCTCCTATATGGTCTTGTGCACTGTCCTGAAGGACAAAGAAAAAGGGGGGTTTCTTAGATGGAAGGAGCTGCAGGACTTGTGATAGCAGCATCCCATGGACAAGGCTGCAGCTGGGAGCATCAGAAGGACCTCAGGAAAGTCAAGGCACTGCTGGTGGGTAACCCTTGAGCTGCTTAAAACAATGCCCTCCTCTTACAGGGCTCAGTGCTAAAAGGAAGATCCTAAACCTTCATAGCAACAGGATTTAAAGGCAAATGACTACAATGCCTTCGGGTGACCTGAGTTGGCTCCAAGAAGCTGGATGGCCAGAAGGGAAGGGTGAAGAGCAGGGATGGAGCCCATGAGAGCAGGCATACAAAGAGGAGATTCAGACTAAGGCATTCAAAGTGATTCACCATATTCAGGCAGCCTGAGGCACTTCAGTAAGCGTGTGAGCTGTCAGAGATGCTGGAATTCCAGCCGCTCTCACCCATCTCATGCTCCAGCCATTGCTCATGTCTGATTTTGAGGTGAAACAAGCGGCTCCATTCCAGACATAAAGAAATCTGCTCAAAACAAGTGAATTTTCCCTGCAATGGGTAATGCAGAGGGGCTCCACCTCCTGCTCCAAGCGGAAGATGAACCCTGCTTGGGAGATGAACCGTGCTCTGAACGCCAGGCAGGTTGTTACACGTTATTACCATTAATTATCCCACCTCCTCTGTGCAGGCACCTCCACCAGTAATCATCATGTATCAGCCAAAGGGCCACCCTTGCTTTTCTCTACCTCTAATTCCCTAATTGGAGGGGAGGAAAGAGGGAAGAAAAATCAGGGCTGAAGTGTAAATCGCTACACTAATCTTCCTGCACTAATTGCATGTTTATTTGGAAGGGAGGGAAGGATGGTGGGCAGCCCTGGGTCATTACTCTCCATCACTCCATCAGTGCAAGCAGCTCCTATGAGGTTACCAGGGAGATGTGGCTGAGCCCCTGTTGCCTTCCAAGTAGGATCAGTGCTCGCAGGTTGTGCTGCTCACCCCACATAGCCTCAGATCTGCTCCTCTCATTGCACAAGCACATGGGAATGGGAATAAGGGTCTGCTTGTGTAGGAGCAGGTCAGGGACTGCAAGGAGTCCCCTTTGGCCAGCCCCACACAGACACAGTCCCGTACACCAGGGAGAGTGAGGGAAAAGCAGAATGAAGCACAGAGAAAAGCCCCTTTGTGCCAGTGCACTGGAGGAAAGGTTTGAATACACCAGCTCTATCAAAAGCTCCTTTTAGGAGCCATCTCACTTAGCTGCCAGTTGTTTTTCAGTCCATTCACATCGCTCTCCTCTGAGCATCTCCCTGCTATCAGAGATTGCTGTCGCTGGAGTCGGACCAGCAATGCCATGACGAGCATCAGTAAATCTGAGCATCCCACAGCGTGGAAATCCAGACCCCCAAGGGTAATGGGGAGCCAGGGAAGGGCAGCAGCCAGGATTTGCCCCTGTAACTTGTTTCAGTTCAGACAAACAGAGAAATCCAAGCCCCTTACAACCTTGAGTAGCTTCCCTATAGCTGATCATATTCATTATCTTTCCCACCTCCCTTCTCCAGCATCTGTGCATAGACCTCCTGTGCTACGAACCCAGCAGCATAAAAGGGCACAGAAAACGAAGCATCTCCCTAGGCAGCTCCATCTCTGCTCTCAAGCACACAGACCAAAGCACCCTCCCTCCCCACTGCGTGGCAGGGGGCTCATGTCCCTGGGGGTGGGCCACAGCCCTGGCCAGGGGCAGATCCCAGGGTACCAGCAAGATCCACCTGCATCCTGCTTGGTACCACCAGGGCAAGGCAGTGAGGGTGATGGGGTGACCCTTTCCATCTCCATCCCAGTGTTCCTGCCCTTGCTTTGGGATCATGCAAGGATTTGGAGAAGCATCTGCTCTGTTCTTCCTTCTCTTCATTCTCTGTGACTGCAGTGATGCTTGCTGAGCCTACAAACACATTAAAGCGTCGGTACTCTTTCTTGCTTGAGGCTTGTTTGTACAGGTTCTTCTACCTCAGATTTGGATATCCAGGTTTATCTATGCCTATTTTATTCACGGTAATTCAATGCTATCGGCAGCACACTCAGCTTTTACCTTAAATCTCATATTCCCAACAGAAAGTCTGCAGGGGGAGGCACACACTTGACATGCTCTAAGCAAACAGTATTCACCCTTTGCAGTTACCCACCTAGAGGAACCTGATCTCCTCAAGTACCCTGGTGAGATAAAGTAGCCATTTTCCTATGCACTGCTGACCCGAACTCACATTTATTCAGCTTAAACGTGGTATCGAGCTCCATGGAGTGACTTTCATGCTAAAAATAACTGCCGCTTTCCAAACGCATTACGGAGTTTCTTAGAGGACTGAAGGCCAAGGAGGATTCCCCAGACTCGAATGTAAGGCTCAAGAAACGAAAGGATCATTTAGAGCCTTAGAAATGGGATCATTCACTGGGGTTTTTTCATAGTCTAAAATTCATAAGATCAATGATTCATGGCACTGTTTGCCCGGGCATCGCATCAGCTTTGTAACAGGGTAAATAATTGAGATGCATTTATTACATTATTTATTCGAAAACTCACAACATCAATAATTCAAAGGCAGCTAATTATGGGAAAACTAAAGGCTAAAGGGAGGCAACACAGTCCATTAGGTACGGCCAGCCGATGGGATTTAATTCCCCCTTACCAGGAGCCAGTTATGGAAAGCAGCGGGGACATGAGGATGCTGGTGAGCCAGCTCTAGGGCATCACTGCAGGCATGGCTGGATGTGGCTCCTCCTCATGCCTGAAGTGCTGGTGCCGGTCCCCATCCAGGGGGGTATGAGCTGGGTGCATGGTTCCATCAGCATCCCTGCTTCAGGCACGGGAGCTGCTCTAAGGTCTCCCCTTAAGGAGCCTTCTCTTCTCCAGGCTGACCCAGCTCAGCTCTCGCAGCATCTCCATGGCCTCCTCAGGAACTGTGGGTTCCTGGAGTTGTTGGAGCAGGAAAGCAGATGAGAAAGGACTTAACTGCTATTAGCAGGAGAGGATGGGACAAAACAGTCTGCTCCCCTCTCCTAGGCTCAGTGTTGGCTTGTATCCACTGCAAACAGTCCTTCAGGCAGGGAAACCTGGCTTGCATCTCTCCCCTGGACTATTTATGTGTTTCCATCCATCACCCTTCCCTCCTGCCTCCAGGTTGCGGAGGAGCAGTGCCTCTTCCATCAGGACTGTGCCCCTCTGGCTGCTCACAGCCACTTGCAACTTCATCACAGTAGAACACCCACAAACACACATTCTGCTTGATCAGAAAACAAAGAACTCAATAGAAAGTGAGGTGTGGGCATTTTCCACTTAGTGCTGTTGAGACTTCTGCCACCATTAGCTGTATGCACGTTGCAAAATGCATTTATTGCTGTCTGGAAATGGTGACTATGTAAAATCCATTACAAACGCCACAGTTTTCTTCTCCTCTGCCTCCTGTGATGCTCACTTTTGAAATGCACAAGCCTCATTATTAAAAGCACAGCCTCCTCCGTTCCTCCCACCCATCTCCCCCTCTTTTCTAACCTATAAAGAAGTCAGCAATCTGACAGACCCACAGCTGCTGCTTTCAAACCCGGGACTTCATCAGGAATCTGGGAATAGGCAGCTTCCTCCTACCAGATCTGGTTTAGAGCTCAGGAAGAAGTTAGTGTCTGGGGGACGGATGCAAACCAGAGTCATAATAACACAAGATTATCCCTCTTTTATAAAATTCCACATAAGTGAATGAAAACTTATACACCAGCTTTATGGAAATCTGGTGTTCCTTTCCCTGCAGTGCTGTTATAATTGTGGCAGCAACAGCAGTTATTCTTAATGCTCGTTTCTTAGTGCGCAATGGTGACTGAGAGCTCACCTTAGAGGAAGCCTTGTGAAACCCTAGGGCTGGGCTGCTGGAGCTGGGGCTGTCACTGCCCAGTAGAAAGCTGCACGGTATCCCCTGCATCACAGGCACAGTCCCTGCACAGAGTAGCTGATGCTGCCCTGATCTTCATTCTGCCGCTGTGATTTGCTGCCCATCCCTATGCAGGAGGAGGTGAAGGCTTTGGAAACGTTTTCTCTTACAATACCTCTGAAACCTCCCCTCGGATGAGTATGCAGGGGCATGCTCCATTCCACATGCATCCCCTTGCGCTGTCCTTTGCCAGAAGACTCCGAGTTTCCCCTTCTCCTTGCACAGAGCTGTCTTGCAGCTCCTGCTTCTGTTCCAGCCTTGCCTCTCCCCAGAGGAGTCATTAACTCCAAGTCCTGGCTGGTTTGTCACCAGTAGCACAAAGCTGATGTACCAGCCCCTCTTTGCCTGGTGGGGAGCACAGGTTCAGCCCTCAGCTCTGCAGCAGGCTCTTTTGGTGACACTGGCTGTTGGCTTTGCCTAAGCCAGTTATGTCCATGACTTGCATCCAGATGGTTTCCATCTGGATGCAATCTACTCCTTGTGTCACTCCTAGGCAGCTGAGAGGAAGCCACTGGTTCTGGCAAAGGAACAAGCACAGATTCTGGACAGCTTGTCTGGGCTAAGCTATGATGTTGTCTTCTTCCTGGGAACTGTGAGGCTCAGATCCTGGCTCTTCACTTGTCCTGCAGCCCACTGAAGTCATTGCAGAGGCAATTCAAAGCATCCACCAGCGTGTGCATCTCATCTCTCACCTGACTCAAAACTGTGCCTTTCTCAAGCAAAGGGGATGCTCCAGTCCTGGGTGAGGGATGCAGCCAGGAGAAAACACCAAGATGTGCAAGTCCCTTGGAGACAGCACCTGGGCAAAGGCATTGCTGCTCAAAGAGGCTGCTGGTCCTGCATCACTTGAGCAACTCATGGTGTCCCTAACCCAGCAGGAAGCATCTTTATAGAGAGTGTGGGCTGCAGGGATGCCCTAGTGCTTAGCATGGCTGCACAGCACCTGCAGAAGAGATTATCCCTCCTCAGCGTCGCTATCTCATCCAAGGATGCTGGGATCTAGAAAGGTGCTTGGGGAGAAGATGCAGCAGTTGTCAGGCTGGGACAGGTCAGGCTCCTGTGACAACCCAACCTGCCATGGGGAAAGACCATGTCCAGGGCTCACTGTGACCAGGAACAGGACATGCATCCTCTCTGTGCCTCGGCCTAGCTGTTAATTCCAGCTGGAATTCCCTCCAGACTGGCATCCTGCTCTGTCTCAGCAGCCAAAGGCACTTGTAGAGGAAACCCTCCTCTCCCTGAAAGCCCACACTTCATCACTACCCATCGCTTGCTCTCCAAAAGACCATAAATACACGTCAGTTATATCTCATCCAGGACTCCCATCCTGGCCAGCAGTGTTTTAAATAAGCCTTAATGGTATGCAAATGGGCCCTGGTGTGTGCTTCTCGTTTGGCATCTCTGAGACATTTGTGCATAACGAGAGATGGAGCGTTATTGTGTTAGCTCCCCCTTTGCCGTGACACCGGGGCTTAGAAGTGGGATTTATTTGCCACTTGTAGCATCAGTGGAGCACGTCTCATGCTCAAGTTACCAAAGATGCTGCGAGGTTTCTTTTTGCAGCAGAAATCTGTTCCAAAAGAAGCCTGTCAATAGATGATGGGATTTTCAGCACAGAGGGAGGTCTCTGCTGCGAGCTTGGGACCAGAATTGCTGATGCCTTTTCCCTTCTGCGCTTTGCAGGCTTCTTACTACACCCACTGTTACCAGTGTCAAGGGATTTTCAAGCAAATTACTAAGCTTGCTCCTAGGCACTGGGAAACCAGCTCTATTTCCAAGCCCCCAAGTCCTTTGAAGGTGCCTTTCTCTTACAGTACCAACAAAGACACAGAATTGAATCCTATAGTTTCTCAGACCCAAATCCAGACCCACTTAATTTGTCTTAGACGCAACACAACCAAAGGCAAGTCATGGTTTCCCAATTCATTAAAGGCAGCTTTAGGGCACTTAATATCAGATCAAACCCATTGCAACTACGCTATGCCAAGAGCTATATAAAACTCACTTGGCTGTTTTAAATGTGTTCAGATATGTTGATCAGTTTTAGTTTTGTGCCAGCAGTTTTCCTCCTCACATAGGTATTACATATTATGATCTTAAGGTCCTTTCCAACCCTAACTATTCTATGATTCTGATATCATATTATATTATAATATATCATAGGATATTGTATTATATATATCCATACATCTCTATTCCAGACCAGCTATTGTCCATGTTCTACTGCTGGACTGAAACCACTAATATGGCAAAAACCTCTTGTTAATATAAGCAAACCCCATCATGTGCCTGCACATTGTCTAGAGTGCGGATCTGCACCCACATTAGCTCATGTGCTGGTCCTGCAGTGCCACAGATTCAAAACCTGCCACATCACTTTAACTCCGGACCAGCCCATCTGCTTGCAGAGTCGCCAGAACCATCCAGGCTGGGAATACTGATGGAGCAATTAAAGGAGGAAGACAAAGATGGATTTTCAGGTGAGATATAGGGCTGTGATTTCCTCTCAGAAGAGCCAGGCCGTGTGCCTTTGGACCATTCTGTGTGTCCCTGACTGAGAAGAGTTAAATGATGTTCACTGCTGGAGATAAACATGTCTGCACCTGAGAGCTCATGCCATATCCCCATCAGTACAACCCTGTCAGCCTCACCAAAGTCACTCTTGATCTGCATGGGTGCAATTGAGAGCAGAATGAGGCACAACAGACTGTGAAGGATGGAGATGACAAATATTGCCTGCAACCATCAGGGCTTTGCATCCCCCAGTCTGTAGCCCTCACAGTGCAGGGGCTACCCCTGTGCTTCTATTGTTCTGCAGAGATCTGGATGCCAACACCTCTGATGACAGAAACACAGCTGCATCTTAGAAAGCAGCACAGAGCCAGAGGAGCTTGTTTCTCGCATCACCTCACCCCAGGCTTCCCAAAGCAGAGGTGCAGAGGCTGCATGCTGTGAAGGCATCAGACTCAGCACCTTCATGCTCTGCAGTTTCTATCTTAGAGCTTGCAGAGCTGGGACCTGGCCAAGGGCTTGGTCCCAAACCCATCCACGACAATCTGTGAACTATTCCAAATGTCAAACCAAGTGGAAAAGGGATCTCTGTGCAATGACCACTTGTGGTAATGAATCCCTGCTGATCCCCATCATGTAGGGAGGGGTTGCTATGCTCTTTTTCTTCGTAGATGGGGAAACTGAGGCACAGACCAAACCATTTGATGCAGCGAATCACAAACACAAACTCTCCAACATCTCTTCCTGGAGAGCAATTCAGAGGGAGAAAACACGGACAATCCTGCTTTCTTGTAATAAAGCAAGCTGAGCATCCCTCCAACCAAACCCGAGCCTCACCCAGGAGTTTTATGAGTGGATCGTGACATTCCCCATAGAGACAGAAACATTGATTTAGCCAAATCCCGCCGTGCCCCTGCTGAATGGACTCATCAGATGTTTTACAAGCCTCCTTGGTTTATATGAATCCAAGGAGACAGCCCAGGCCTCCCTCACCCTCACAGAGGGGTTTTTCTCTCCCAGTACTGGATGGTTTAGCTGCAGCACTGCTGGGGGCCCTGCCCAGGGTCGAGGCGCTTCTGTGAGCACCAGAGCTCACTCCATTGAAAGGTCAAGGGATAGAAATGGACACATGCCCTAAACCAGAAGAATTCCCGGGAGTGGGCTCTGGGCAGCGGAGCTTGTTTGTCTCCGGCTCTTTATGGGAGGAAAAGCTGCTGAGGTTCACAAACAGCCCCATGCAGGGCAGAGGCAGTGGCTGGGTTTACAGCCTGTTCATTCAGTGACCTCCTGCTTATTACCTGCCTGTTAGATTGAATGTCTCGGGCAGGCCTGGCTGATTTCCCCTCTCTCCATCACCCCGCTCACCCCTTTCCGGCTCCTAATGGGCTGCATCTGTTGAGCAGCCCAGCAAAGCTGGGAGGTTGAGAGGGGGGATGTTGACTGCCATCAGCAGGAGCTGAAGGAGGAGGGAGAAGGCAGAGTTTGCCTGAGATTCCAGGCTCCAGGAGGAGGAAATCCTGCCTGCAGCCAAGGACCAGCTGCCCCAGATAGGGTGAGTACAAATCAAGTTGAAGCGATCTGCACCTCCAGCATGAGATACCTCAAGGAATGCATTTCCATGGGAGGATTTCCATGGGTGTCCCTGCCTATGGCAGGGGGCTTGGAATTGGATGATCTTAAGGTCCTTTCCAAACCTAACTATTCTATGATTCTATGATGATGCCCAAAGAGAGGTCTCAGTGATCTGCTGCAATGCTTTGAGATGATGCCCTATATCGAGGTGGCCTGCCTCTCCTCGGCTCCAACCTGTGGGACCTGCTCCACATCCCAGGGTCCCTGATGGCATCCCAAGGCACAGCTCCCCCCCTCCATGTGCTTGCACATGTGTTGTTTGCTTCAAATCTGCAAAACTCAGACTGAAAGCAACGCAGGTTTGCCAGCTCTTTGCAAGGTCAGACCTGCCTGTGGGTGAAAAGCAATGCAAATGGCACTGCCAGCTGAGCCAAAGGTCGAGCTTGGCAGCATCCATCAGGGAGCAAGGTTATGAAAGAGGAAAACGAAGCACTGAACCCCCGTCGGGTGAAACAAGGAGGTTCCCGTTTGGTTGTTGTGATCCCTCTCCCCTCAAATCCTGGATAAACATGGAGCCTCTGGACACAGGATGACAACTCCTATCCCAGTGGGGCCGTTTCCACCCAAGCCAGGAGAAAAACCTTTAATCCCAAAGTGTGGATTGAACCCACAATCATACAATGGATCCTTTCCTGAGTGGCTTCAGAGGATCCCTAGGCTGGAAACAGGGAAGGTTTAGATTGGATCTAAGGAAGAAATTCTTTGCTGTGAGGGTGCTGAGGCACTGGAATGGGTTGCCCAGGGAGGTTGTGAGTGCTCCATCCCTGGCAGTGTTCAAGGCCAGGTTGGATGAAGCCTTGGTTGGCCTGGTTTAGTGTGAGGTGTCCCTGTCTATGGCAGGGGGTTTGGAACTGGATGATCTTAAGGTCCTTTCCAACCCTGACTATTCTATGATTCTATGAAACATCCCTTGGCTCAGTGTTTGTAGATGGTCCAAGGAGGTTGTGTGGGTCAAATCAAGATAACCAACATCAATGTGGAGCTTTGGGAAGTGAGGTCCATAGGGTTACCATGCATTACCTGACTCATGCACACTGGGGTGCAATATGGCTGCACATGGAGGCCGGAATGGGGGTCAGAGCTGGATCCAGCACCCTGGTAGGAAACTCTCCCAGTTTGGGGAACCCTACTCATCCATTAAACCATTCTCCACCCCAAAGTCTCCTCTGCAATGCTCCTATCCTTGATGCTAATGCCTCTGTTGCTTAACTGCCCAAACTGTGGGGCTGTCCCCACTTAACCCTGGCCTGCAAAGCTCTTCAAGATCCTCAGCTGAGATGCAAAGGCAGCGCTGCTCAGGGAGAGGGGTGAAGGCATGCCTGAGCCCATGCCTTGGTGACACAGACATTCGATAAGCAGACACACAAGAGGATGGCAGCCTGAGCTCAGGACACAATTATCTCCCCTAATCCCCAAATTGTGTCTCCTGGGGATAATAACCAAATATCTTGTCCACAGCTTAATTGTAGTCAATTATACCAGCAGGGAAAAGTGCACCTTCATTGTGCGGATACAAAGGGAAGCTGAGCAGCAGAGCTCGGATCAATCTACTCAGAGAAAATGTAACAAATGGGGCTCTGTGAATATCTTTCCTTGGTTCTTTCTTCTTCCTTTTCCCTTTTTTCCCCCCCTTTTTTGGCATATTTCCAGGTCAAAAAAAAACCAAACCCAAAACTGGGGCAAGAGGTGATGAGGGGGGACTGGATTTAGGTCAATGGGAGACAAAAACCCCACCAGGCAAATAGAAAAGGAATGGATTTTGTTCGCATTTTAAGTGTTCTTTTAAACTCCTAAAATGAACTGAAGAAAAGCCCTACCTGAAAAGGTCAGGCTGAATCTCTAAAGGAAATAGCAGTGTCTTTGCTTCTATGTTTGAGCTGGGGGAAGAGGAAGGTGTCTCAATCTGTGCTTTTCACTGCCCAGGAAACACTGCACCCAGCAATGGCAGAAGAGCCTGCAGGCTTCCCTCTGCTTTGCATCCCAATACAACCCAGTGCATCCCAGTACATCCCAAGTGGCTGGGGGAAGCCAAACCAACCCCTGCTGCATATGCCTGTATTTGCCAGTAGCTTTTCAATGCCTGATTCCTGTTTGGCTGATGCCCAGTGCAATGTCGTGCCCAGTTGCAAGCAGGAACCACCATTCTCTCAAGCCTCAGCCAACCTTTTCCATCACTTCCAGGTGTCTCCAGCTCCTGGAAGCTCTGAACTGGATGCTGGCTCCAGGGACAATGCTTTTAAGCCTCAGATGCCACTGCTTTGAATGGGCAGGGTATACCTCATGGGGTGATAAGAGCAGGAGTGGATTGTCCATGGTAAGTGCTGCTGAAGGAGGAAGACCCTCAATGTGATGAATCCATCCTATCCTCCATTCTCCTGAGCCTACAGGCTCTCATCCCAAAGCAGCAGGATACTGTGTTCATGCTGCTCACCAGGGCCCATCCCAGGCACTCTTAGCTGGTTTGGCTGGGAATTCTGGCCTGGCCTCAGACCACCAGGCTGATTAAAGGGATGCTGGGGGAAACAGAGAGGAAAGCTTACGATACAGGATGAACAACAGCAAAAGAAACAGCAAAGTGTGTGGCTAGAAAGAGGCAAAGCAGACGTGCGCCAGCACAGCCAGAGAACAGGGAGAGGAGGGAGCATCAAAGAGGGAATCTCTGTGTATTTCCCATTCAAGTGCTCTGAAAGGCAGACAATTCAGTGTGTGTCTGCTTCATCTCCTACACCAATTAATCCAGTGATAGAAAAATCTCACACAGACTCATCAGCCATGCTCTTCCTTTCCTGACTGCTTCCCATCAGCTTCGACAGGTTTAAAGCATCCTCAAACCCTCCATTTGCAGCACTGGAAGTCTCAGACCCACAGAGCCCATCATTTACCACCATGACAAAGGACAATGGGATAGTGACTTGGAGGATACAGACCCGGGTTCACATCCAGCCCTGACTGGTGACGACCAAGAATCACCACTTCCTTACAATGTTTTTCACAGTTTTGCATGAAAGGGTCGAGGAATAGGGTTGGATATTTTCATTACAAAAGCCAGCATCATGCACCATTGCCTGGAGACATTCAAGGCCAGGCTGGATGTGGTTCTGGGCAATCTGATGTAGTTGAAGATGTCCCTGCTCATTGCAGAGGGTTGGAACTGTGAGGGTGCTGAGGCACTGGAATGGGTTGCCCAGGGATGCTGTGAGTGCTCCATCCCTGGCAGTGTTCAAGGCCAGGTTGGATGAAGCCTTGCTTGGCCTGGTTTAGTGTGAGGTGTCCCTGTCTATGGCAGGGGGTTTGGAACTGGATGATCTTAAGGTCCTTTCCAACCCTGACTATTCTATGATTCTATGAAACATCCCTTGGNCAAGGCCAGGTTGGATGAAGCCTTGCTTGGCCTGGTTCAGTGTGAGGTGTCCCTGCCCATGGCAGGGGGGTTGGAACTGGATGATCTTTAAAGTCCTTTCCAACCCGAACTGTTCTAGGATTCTATGGATGAGTTCTGAGGATCCCTTCCAACCCAAACCATTCTGGGATTCTATGAGTCTGTGATCACTGATGGACCAGTTGATGGGGTCTTGGGCCACAACAGTGCTCAGGCAGGCGTGGAAAGGAGCTTATGCAGATCACAGCTAAAGGAGGACCTTATGCCTTGCAGGACACTCACACCAGAGCAGTCTTCATCCTCAGGGGCTGCCATTCTTCATGGGCTTCCAATTAAAACAACAATGCCATCCATCAGGAGAGGAGCTTTTCAAGCCAGCCCCATGTTGCGCAAGTGTCCTGAACCTGAACCTGTGCATGGGCAAGTCTTGTCCAGGGACTTTCATTGAAAACCCAGGGAGCTCCAGGGAGGGGATGTCAGCAGGTGGTGCTCTTCACCTGTCATCAGTGGGAAGCTCCCATCACTCGGGGCCTCCTTAATGGTGAGACAGCAAATGGAGGTCTTGACCGCTCATGACCATTAAACTGCTCAGAGAATTGACTGTAAAAACAGCACCTCACTCAAACAGCTCTATTCCCTCTGACATATCCTAGCCATGAGCAGAGGCTGTATTGCTTTTAATGCCTGCACAGAGAGGCTGCTAAATGTTTGCACAGAGAGCTGGTGGGATGGAGCTAATGATGCCCTCCTCCATGCTGTTAGCAGGAAAATGAATGGCCCTGTCCAGAAAGCGGGGTTTAGGTGCCTCCCTACCCTCCAAACCTATTAGGCTCCCAGCTCAGTGGTGGGTTGGCTCTGGCTTCCCATCGTGTTTCAGCTGGATGCGTTTCCTGAAGGCAGTGGCACTTGCAGGTCCCAGCGATGGTGTGCGTGTGTCTGCAGGGGATGCGGCACGAGCAGGGATGCAGGGAGCGCAGTGCTCCCAGCTCAGCTGTCAGCTCTCCGGTGTCAGGAGTACCAGTGATGCTGACAGCTGAGGACGGGGAAAAACCAACCTTACAAACAGAGTCTAATTGGTCTGGAGCTCCTGGAGAGCAAACAGAGACCCTGGAATGGCCAAGTGTGCCAGGAGAGTGGTGACATCTCCCTGGGAGAAGCACAGAGCTCTGCTCTCCACCACTGATGCTCTGCTCTCCCCAAGAGTGTCCACTGCAGCCCCAACACCTAATAATGATGTTTCTGCAGACAAACCCTCAGCCAGTGCAGCTGGAGCTGACACCATGTGAAATGTGCTTGATTTCTGCCAGACTTCCTGACCCATTGATGTTTCTGGCACTCTTGTGCAGCTCTTCTGGCCAACTGACATCTTTCATCCTCAGGCATTTCTTCAGTCATTTTTCCTCTATCACAGGGTCTGAACCTCCTCCCGCCTGCACTGAGATGAGAAGCAAAGAATCCAGTCTTGCTCTCCAAAACACTCCTAAGGTCAGGCTGGGGATGGGAAGAGCAGGGCAGAAAGGTTCGTGTTAACAAGTTAGCATTTACAAACGATGTAATTCCTTAAGGAAGTCTTTGGAAAGCTGAAGTAATCCATTCAGGCTGTGTGTGACAAGCATCCAGCCAAGAAATACAATATACCCTGGGTGCACCAGCCAGCAGACAGCATGATTTGTATGCAGGGCTGGTCCTTGGCTAAACTGCTTCACTCTACAGAGCTTTCCCAACAGGAAGAACTGTGGGGTGGGTGTTTGTTGGAAGCACTGGGATAAAACTGGAGTCACTGCATCTTCCTGGGGGAAAAGTGTGGTACAGGAGGGAGGCACCAAGCACCTGAGGACAAGGAGGAACCTTCTACCAGGGCAAAATAAGACCACTGAGATCAATGAGGAAAAGAAAAGCTCTCCCTTTTGCTTTAAAGACTCAAGATGCCTTTTCCCTGCTTTCCCTGCACCCCTCCAATCCTCTGTATGGGCTGTGCAGTGACTCCACTCAGCAGAAAAAAGGCAATTTCCATGAGTCTTTATTGCATTTATAATTAAGAGGCACCGCTATTTCCTCCCAGCCGAATTGCCTTGGTAGATCAGGACTTGCTTTGAAACAAGGACTATTACTGTTCAATTGGTTATTGATTATTAGCCCATTCTCATTCCTCAGTAAAAGCAGGCATTAAGACAGAAACGTTCTGCCTGAGATCGAAGACCTTGCAAGGGCTCTTAGAAACATGGGGATTCTTTATTGGAGCACTGACCCAGTAAAAGCAAATGTGATGATAACTATTGATATTTGATTAGGATTTTTACCAAGGAGCCTGAAATACGTTCTTAAATACAACTACTACCTCTTGCATAGAGCAAAACAATTCCACTGCTGTCCCACATAGCCCATGTGCCTGTCTCCATCTGTGGCTCCTCATTGCACCCTTCAACTGATCAGCTCTTTGTGGAGGAGAATACATCTGTTTCATTAGGACATCAAGCATCCAGCACCACCTGGCTTGATCTTGGGCTGAGGTGTCTCAGTGTTACACTAATAACAATAAACACCAGTGACTGTGATGAATCAGGACATGCTGCAAACACCAAGGGAGGAAAAGACAAAGGCAACTCAAGCGATTCAGACAATGGGCTATTGGTCCATCGAGTAGCGCATTTTCTTTGTCCATATTCAATGCTATGATCTGTCATCCTAAAACCACTGTCAAAACACAGCAGTTTAACACAATACTGAACACATAGGCTGGTTCACCAGGAGGAATGACTCCTTCAACTAGAATAAAACAGAGGGATGAAGATAAGGGCTTGAATGCTCCCCAGTCTCATGGGAATGGCTTCCTCCACAATGAAAAAGTGGTGTAACCTACTTCAAGTAAAGACCTGTCACATCCCTCACTTCTGAGCCAGGCTTCAAGTGTCCAGACAGTGACGATGCTCTGATCTCCACTTCTTCTGCCCCTCTTTCCACGTGTCCCAATGCAAATTGCCATCAAAAGAGGCTGTGGAAGGAGCCTGCCCCAATGTATCTACTGTCCTGGAGTGGACCTGAGGGACATTTCCACTGCTCTTTTGCAGCTGAGCAACCTTCATTGCTAGCCCAGCTCAAAGGGAAAGTGGATCACGGCCCACTCCTGGGACCAAGAAAGGGTTGAAACCCAGGAACAGGAGCTTGTCCTCCAGCAAAGCAGCTGGTGCTCTAGTCCCCCAGCTTGCAGGGGGGTGAAGGCACACTCCATGATGCCTTAGCTTTACCAACCAGCTCCAGCCTAGAGCAGCACAGCCCATCACAGCTAGACCAAAACAGCTCTGCCTTTCCAAAGCTGCTTTCAGCTCTTCTCCCATCTGCTGCTCTCTGGCACAGAAACAGCAGCAAGGCAAAGCCTTGGGTACCTGCCACCCAGGCCCACTTTGCATTCAAATCCATCCCACACGTCTTGAGCTCCCACTCAGCCCTGAGCAGCTGCAAGTCCAAAAAAAACCCCTATTTGTCAGGAAATGCCACTTAAAGCAGCGTTAAGCACAAGCAATCGGGCCATGCACCAGCAAAGGCTCCCAATTGTGCCATCCTCAGCTCCACTACCACGATTCAGAGAGAGAAACTGATAACCCTGAGCTGACTTTGATGTCATTTAAAATCAAGTGTTAATAACTCTTCATATCCCCCCTCTGGTACTTTTCCCCCTTCTTCTCCCCTTTCCAGCCCATTTCTTCTTCTCCCTCTGTTTTCGCCTTCCCTTTCTCCCCATGCCCTTTTCCCCTAAAGAAATGAACTGAAGATGAAAAGTATCTGTTTTCTGTTTGCTGTGTGACTGTTATTACTGTTCTCTGTGCCTTCGCTGTCTGAATTCTGGAGACAGGGCGCAGTAAATGGGATGTTTAATCTTGCTGTCAGGGCCATATATCATTCCCCGAGCTCCTTCTGGGGTAACAAGAGCTGCTCAATTGACAAAACAAGCCAAGGAATGAATAAACCAACAGAAAACATTCAGTCCGTGCTATTAATCCACCCAGAGCCAGAGGCAGATGCAGGAAGGGAGGAACACACACCAGTGGCTCCTGATCACTATTGCTTCCTGGAAGAGTTTTGGCCATGACTTGCTCCAAGGACAGGGACCTTTCCCACAGCATCAGCCTGCAAATGTGCTGGTCCATGAATCCCACTGCAGCCATGGGAAGCAGCAGCACTTTCCCCTCCTCCTCCAAGTTTGATTCCCAGGGTGAGATGGACTCAATCTATATCTTCAGACAGGCAATGGCTTCTGCTGTGTCTTGAAAGTGCCTAACATGTTGTGAAGTGTTGCTGTCACCAGGAACAAGGCTTCATTAAGGTGATGGAGGGTTGAGTGGAAGCTGCAGCCACTTTGGGAGCAGCCTTGCATGGCACGATGCTGCTGGTGGCTTGCTGCAAGGCTGCTGCACACCCAGCAAATGGGGCTGCTTATGGTGAGCAAAGGGGAGGCTTTGGGTACCAGCATGTCCCAGCTTGGCAGCAGCTAACACAGACACTGACAGGATATTTGTCTCTGTGCTTTCAAGCTGAAAACAACCTGTCAAAGCAAGCTCCTCTGTCAGGAGCTGAACCATCATTTCATCCTGCAGCCCCTTCTGAAACAACCAGGACAGACCATTTTTAAGACCTTCCACAGGGTGAAGGTGATGCAATGCTCAGAGGTCTCCAGGATGGAGCCACCCAGCCCTCACACCATCCCCAGCCATGGAAACACCCTGAATGTGGATCCAAGCACCTGCAAATGTCCATCAAACCTGTCTCCAAACCTTGGGTCTGGACCATGGCAATGCCTTGTCCATGATGAGATGGATATGAAGATGCTGGCCTAGAAAGGACAAGCTGAAAGGTATTTCCCACCTTCCTTGTGCTTGACAGTGCAATAGTCCAACAAAAGTAGGAGCAGCAGTGATTGATAATGTGGTGTGCTCATGGTCAAAGAGCTGGGCACTGAAAGAGGTGCTTTGCCATTAAATATTCAGCTGGGCATGTATGACGAATGTGTGTTACATGTAACATGCATCACACAGGACAGACTTGCTGCTGAGAGAAGGGTGGGGGGAGCTGCCTCCTTGCCCCCATCCAGGCACAAGGGAGGGTGGGAAGTGCCATGCTAACAATAGCAATGTTATTCTGAGATTCCTGGGCAAATCATTACCGACAGGAGAGCTCCCTGTATTCAGAGGAGTTTTTCCATCCTCTCCACAAGGGGAGAACAGGAAGCATCTCCAGGAGGCACGTGCCCTGTAGGCCATTACAGCATTCAGGATGATGAAGATGTTTGTTAATGGAGCTGAGGTAAAAGACTGGCCTCATCCAACTGCGAGAACTTTCTGGAGATGCCCAGCAGAATAATAATTACAGCATTATGCACTCGGAGAGTACTTAGCCAAGCTATCATATTAGGCAGGACTATCAGATGGCCAATAATGCATGCACACAGCTACCCGATCACAGAGGCGGTGGAGCAGCGGCTGGGGGAGAGAAGGGAGAGGGAATTTAAAGCATACCTCAAGCCATGGGGATGGACATAAGGGAAAGGGATGTTCTTTCAAGATGGGCATAAGGGAAAGGGACATGATTTCAATGGCAAATGGAAATGCTTTTAAGCATAAACAAATGAAGCATCTGAGCTCTCGGTTCATGAGGGGAATGGATGTTGAGATCACTGTTGTACCCCTGCGCATCTTAATGGCAAGCATCTGCCGAGCCTCTGTGGTTGATGAAGGACAGAGGCTCTCAGGGAATTGCTTTCACCTGCAGGACTTGAAAGGCCTCATCCCACCTTGGCTTGGCCAACCCACATCCACCTCCCCAAAGCCAGGCAAGAGTATGCAAACGGGTCTGGGTGTAAGGAGAGCGCATGTTCACATACCCAGTCTGATGGGATGTCTCCATCAGTGCCTACAAGAGCATTTCTCAATGGAAAACACTTTTGCAGAAGCAGAAAGATTCATCTCACTGTGTACAGAGGTCTTACTAACCCCTAAGACAGCTAGGAGGTCATCTCACCGGGGTGGTCTCTATTTCAGCCCTATCTCTCACACTAGGTTCATGACCAATGACTTTCATACATTCAGAGTTGGTTCCTTCCCTGTACCTCAGTTTCCCCTGCCTCAAACTGGCAACACCACTTCTTGATACCTTTGAGAGACAGTTTGAATTGTGGGGAGTCAGCTCTGAATGGTGCAGAGCTGTGAGCTGTGCAAAATGACAGTGCTCACCAAAGCTGATGGGTATTCACACAGGTAAAGCTGCAGCAAACCAGAGCACTCAGCACACCAGGATGAAACCCTGAGGACTTCAAGCACTCACTGCCATTCCTATTTATTCTTATTTATATTGATCAATAGCCACATACCCAATATCAGAGGCAGAGCAAGGAGTGAAGGACATGGGGAAATCAGAGAGAAGACACTTGTGTTGGAAGATGCTATGTAGAAATGACATCCAGCTCACCAGGAACTGAACTTGGAGCCCTGAGCTTGTTCTGCGCAGTCATGGGGTGGCCTGGGGCTCGCAAGGTCAGTTCTGTAGCAGTGTGGGGTCAACAAGTGAAAAAGGAGGAAAGGAAAGCATTCCAAATGCAGCCTGCGCTTCTCTGCATCGCCTTTCCCTGCACCTACGCAGGCAGCAGTGTTAGAACAGGCCCGTGGCCCCCTCCTGAGCACAGATTCATGGCACAAAAAGAAAACAACAAAACCCCCACAGATAAACCACCCCCCCCAACCTAGATCAGGATCTGCTGTCACTTCCAATCAAAACACTCATCAGCATCCCGTTTTCCCCCAAACTACCACCAACGCTGCAATGTTGCGGCTGCCCCCTCTCCATGCTCCTTGTTAATAGCAGGGAAGGGAAGGATGTCAGCTCCTCCTCGGCAGGTTTCCCAGCACTTGGATCCCACCAGCAGCTCTTGTTCTGGGCAAACTGGGCCAGTGAAGCTCCCCCATTTCTCTGCCTCTTTGAAGTGGGATCTCCTACAGCCCGAGTTCCCCTTAGTCAAACCTTGTTTAATTCTTAGCCTTCATGTTGCTTTAGAAGCACAAACCAAGGATGTCTGTAAAGCTGCAAAACTGAGCACTAAGAAAGGAGGAAGTGCCAAGTTTCACCACTTCTCCACCTAAAGCTGGCTGCAGGATGACACATCCAGCAACATCCCAGCAGTCCAGGGCTCTTTTTCCTGGCTTCATTTGAACTGCACAAGGATAATGGAAAGATTCCCTTAAATTCAGGCCCTTACAATATGGGGGGAGGGGGGTTGTTGAGTTGGCTCTGATGTCCTTCAGAGACACTTCCTCCATCCCAAAATACATCTCTGAAATAACTGGAATGATTCACCACTTCACTCAATGAAAGGACCTGGGATGAAACCCAACTTTGATGGCTAGCAGAGGAGTGAAGCATCCCAGCTGAACAAAAATGAGCGCCTGGGCTAGAACCATCCAACGAGAGCATCCTAGAGCTAAGGAATACTCGGTACATGAGGTCTAGCTCAAGATGACTGCAAAGAAAAGAGCTTTTCCTGGATTTTCCCTTGGCTCTGAAGGACCCTGCCTCGGCATGTGTGGAAGCCACTAGACAATCAGTCTGGATTAGTGAGACATCTGATTAAAACGAGCGCCAAGAACAATGCTTGCTGATGACGAGTAAGATTGGATTTAGGTCACATTAAAACACTGTGAATACATCATCCCACTAAAGACCAATTACACCAGATGCTTTGATTGACGAATGGAAAGGAAAAAAGACTCTTCTGATGTGTTGCTGATGATTTCTAGGCTGCCCTTTAACCATTCTCTGTCCAGAACCAGGCACAACACTTTTCCAACAAAAGGCTGTGAGTGACTTTCTTGCTCCCTGAGGCTTTTGAAAGAGTGGTGCAGGACAGAGCAGAAACAGGCTCAAAGGCAATTGTTCCAACCTGACCTAAAGCAGCAGAGATTGCAGCTGTCTGTAACCTGGTGGGATAAGGACCACAGTCTCTCTTTGTGTAAGGAAGCTGTCCCCTGACCCTCACTTTGTAAAACTCAGCCCAGCTCTCCTTTGAAAGATCCCTCTTAAAACCCATGGCAGGGCTCCCATCCCTCCTCTGTCCCATCTTCTCCCTCTTAGTGATTCTGCTCCTCATTTCCAACAACTATAAGCACTGCTATTTATAATTCAGGAGGTAGGAATTAGCCCCATTGAAATCAAAGGTTAAACCACTGGGGTTTGATTTGTTTTTTAGCAAAGCCAGGATTTCATCTGAAATTGCCCTGTAAAATAAAGAATAAGCACAAGAGGTTTTAAGCTGGGTAATACACGATCATCCTGGCTTATTGTGCTAGATGTATACCTTCCCTTAGCCAGGAGCCTTTATCCATCTCATACATCAAGTCCCTTTTTGTTTGCCACCAGTTATTGCTGCTCAATCCGTGTTCACTGAACTCTTGTTTAAAACAAATAATCCCCCTATTGTCTCTCTTGAAGACACAAAGACCAGTCCAGAACAAAAGGAGATGAATTCCTCACCATAACGGCTGATTGAGCTGGATACAAAGCTCAGCCTTAAAAAGCCAAGCGTATTGCAGACATCTCTACCTGCTCTAAGCAAAGAGTTCATCCTCTATAACCAACTGCCCCCTCTCCAGCAGCTTCTTAGCCACTTCTGTCCAAAGCCCCAGCACCCTAAATCTCCTATTAACTGCTGCACCTTCGAGAGCATCAATATCCAAGCTTAGCCAGCACAAGAACTCTTCTGCAAAGGCACATCCCTGTGTACGGGCACATGAAACACAGAACCTACTAGGGGCCATCGGGCAGCAAGGCTCCTTTTGGAACCTGGTTCTTGAATCCTTGAGCTCTCCAAGGATTTTCTTTGGTCTTGTTTACCTTGGGAATTCCCAGCTAAGCATGTCCTCCATGGGGTGGGCACTGATACATCTGTGTTGGTGGCTGGACACCGCTATCTGCAGAGTGCTGTCCTGCCCATATGATTGTTTTCATGATGCAGAAAGGTTCCTATTCTGTAACAAATGTGCTTGGCCTGCCTCCAAGGCGAAGGAGAAAGGATTAGTTACGAATCTTTTCTGATAGAGAAAGCCAAGTTAACAAGTTTATTGATTTTGGTAAATAAAGCTCTTTATGTTGCTCCCTTGCTTATAGAAACACACACATACACTTAGATCAAGCCCACAGAGAATCATAGAATCATAGATGCTGTGACTCAGCAGCACCCCTGAAGCATCCTCAGCCAAGCCACCCTTGGAAGTTCTTGTATTCAGATCCCTTCCTCCAACCAAAAATATTGCTGGAATATGCCAGGCCTTTGCTAAATGCCTCTGAGGCTTTTATTGGTTCTTATTGCATTTCCAGCAGAAAATGGGAGAGGCTGAGCAGAGCTCAAAGGCAGCTTCCTCTTACCTGCTTCGCCATGGGGGATGTGCTTGCTAGGAATCAATGGCATAATCCATTTTGTTCTGGCTTGCAATACACTCTTACAGTTAATCCACAAGGACACTGCAGTTTTGGTGCCAAATGAACGCTGGCACAGAAGATGTACATCACCTGCACCTGGGAAATCACCTTTACAAATTCCTAACTGCATTGGGTTTGGCATCCTTTACAATCCAGAGGTTACAGAGAGTTTAGTTACAGCTTTGCTGTCAGTGCTGAAGCACCACGGGAATTTGGTTCACAGCCTGATGTAAAACAGCAAATGACCTTCCTTCCTATTAAAATATGAATTATAGTCATCTGTAAGTATATACTAGTAGGCACCATGGTGCAAGAATATGTATGATTAACCACATGAAGGGGACATACATATTCCTGTATACGTATCATGTCTATAGGCATATTTGCATCCTGACATTAATATATTCTTGAGTGACAATATTCTTTATTATCCATATCATGAGTCTCAGGCGCTGATTTCAGTTTCATAAACTGGTGACCGGATAAGATTGGGAAGAACTCAGCTTTTAACGAAGTAAATGAAGGATGAAGAGAAGCGCAAAGGAAATCAATAAAAAGATTAAGACATTTCTACGAGTCATCCTCCTAAATGAGACAGCTACAAAGGAAAGAAGGAATAATCGCCTTTAGAATATAGGCAAAGTGTATATGGGTTCATGACGCAGTTCTTATTCTTCTCCCAGATTCTGCCTACCTCAAATCCTTTGAACAATGAACTCGCTTGAAGAGTGCAAGCATTAAAGCCTCTCTCCCAACAGGCGTGTCAGAAGACCAGCAGGACTTCAGCAAGACTAGACTCAACTTTCCTGCCCGTCTGACAGCAACCGTCGAGCGTAAACTAACACAAACACTTAAAACTCTTTATACACAGCAAAGAAATCCCAGCGCGACAGAGTTCCCTTTCTAAACGCCATCCTTTGAAGGGCACCTTAAAATATCCCAGGAGAACGCAAAGCACGGAGCAAAGACCAGAACGCCTTGAAAGAAACCTTCCCGGCCATCAATTCAGCCCTTGCTATTGCTGGCAGCCACATAATAAAACCTATTCATAAAGCTCCATTTGAAACGACGTGGGCTTCTCACTGCCACCGCTCCTCCTGGAGCCTGTTCCAGGACCTCACTCCTCCAAGACCCTCTCATTTGCAGGCTCGGTTTATTGATGGCTGTTTTGTAACGGCTTGGTCACGGGCCAGCCTGGTCCCTTGGTTCTCCTCCTTGCACTGCACGTCCCTGTGCTGTACTGCTCCGGTTGGGGAGAGACATCACATCCGCTCCTGCGCTTCCCTGCGCAGACCAGGATGGGATCTGGGGAGCGCTTGGGGCAACACATCCCCCCACAGCCCCTCTGCAGTTGATGGGGTGATTCCAGAGGAGGACTTGGATCCTCTTGCTCTGAATTCCCTACTGAAGGTGGCCTCTTTTCATGGCCAGACTTCAGGAATTTGGCTGCCTAAGCTGAAGCAGCTTTTTAATAGCTCTGGCCACACTGCTTTTGAGTGCCCCTTTCCCCAGTTATGCGGGAAACCCTTATCCCAAACCCAGCCTGAGGAGTTCCCTATTCAGACAACTTGCCAAAGGGGGCAGCGAACACCTCTGTGTGTTCAATTAGCCTTGACATCAGGAAGTCAAAAGGTTTCTCTAACAGGCAAGCGCCAGGTTATACCAGTGTTCATAGTGGCACTGTGATGCTGCACACCTTCCTGCCCTCAAAGGAGATCAGATCTCCTGAGATAATGAATAGAGGTAAGCTGTCATGCATGAAAACTGAGACGAGACCTTATAGGATTCACCTGGATATATGTCTCAAACCAGGCTCTACACTGGGTAGAGGCATATAGCTGAAGAGAACAGTACTCATCTCCTCCAGCAGCATCACAGTAAAACCTATGTTTTACCTGACTCCTGCCGGGTTTTACAGCACGACAGGCTCCTGGCAGCACACAACGTCTCCACTGTGATGGTGTGAACAGCATTGTCAGGATCTCCAAGAACAGGAAACAACTGAAGCAGAGACAAAGATCTTCAGGAAATTCTAACAGCTCCGAGAGCAATCCGTGTGCAAACAAACCTGAGTTCATTGTCTAGAAGAAAATGTTCCATTTGAAGTCATTTTTAATTGATTCTTTTCACTCACGACTGTTGTAAGTGTGTGTGGGTTTTCTTATGTTTCCAGTGTTTAATGGCACAACGTCAGTGACAGTAAATAATATGGAATGCCACTCCATGTTAGAGGTGACAGGGAGAACACAATGCTTTAGCTGCTGCTCCTGCCACGGCATAATACAGCATATCACACTGGCAATGCAGGAGATCATCCAGCTCCAACCCCTGCCACAGGCAGGGACCCCTTCCACTGGAGCAGCTTGCTCCAAGCCCCTGGGTCCAACCTGGCCTTGAACACTGCCAGGGATGGGGCAGCCACAGCTTCTCTGGGCACCCTGGGCCAGTGCCTCAGAACCCTCACAATATAGAGCTTCTTCCTTATTTCTAACCTGAACTTCCCCTGTTTCAGTTTAAACCCACTGCCCCTATTATAAAATTATTCTATTATTATTTATTTAAATTTATTTTAATTAATTAATTTAATATTGTTTTTCCTTCTATCTTCATTTCANGCACCCTGGGGCCTCAGAACCCTCACAATATAGAGCTTCTTCCTTATTTCTAACCTGAACTTCCCCTGTTTCAGTTTAAACCCATTGCCCCTATTATAAAATTATTCTATTATTATTTATTTAAATTTATTTTAATTAATTAATTTAATATTGTTTTTCCTTCTATCTTCATTTCAAAGCTGTAAAAAGAGGGAGGAGAAGGATGAAGAGACTGCAACTGTGAAGGAGCTAAAATGGTTTTTCCAAGGCATCACATACATCCCTCAGCAAAACAGAACTGATGGCTTCTGCCACCCAAGCTCTGCTGCTTAACTCACCTCTGGTTAGAAGCTGGGAAACAACAGCAAAACCAAGGAATGAGTGAAGAACAGACTACATTATCCAGAGCTCTGTGCACTCTATCCCAATCATCTACCCTAACAGCCACTGGTGTTCAAGACCAGAATAACTTTCACAAGTGCTCCAAGTATTTCTCTCCTTTGGTGCCTGCAAAGTGCTCCAGAAAATGCATGTTGATGCCACTTTGGGTGACAAATTTAGCCTGCTAATGAGTGGTTGCATCACTGTTTGCTGAAGAAAATCACTGCTGCCATTTTTGCAGCTCCCAGCCACTATTTTAGGTGTCACAATATTTTCCTCTGTGTGTGCAGGGCAATCCTTTAGCCCTCTGTGTGCCTGCAAGGGTTTTATACGTAGCTCTAAGGCCGATGCTCTCCTAGGCACGATCAGGAATGGTGAAAGAGCTGCATTCCTGATTTCTCCTGCATTCCTGTAATAGAGCTTGTGGCTTTCCAGGCAGGAAAATCCAAGCTTCCCTTGGAACTCTGCATCTTCAAAAGGTCCTCACTGGCCATGAAAGCCGCAAGTAGGAAACCCCTGATTGCCATGGATACAGCGCTGGCTCTGTGAAGGGCTTTGAGAGAAAACATGACAGGGAGAGCAAGTATTTGCAAGGTCAGAGGAGCAGACACAGCCCCAGCCTCCCCCACCCTGAACTGCCCTAGCATTAAGGATGGAATCTGGCTCCCTCCTCCCAGCAAACCCTTCATTATCCCGTGGGTGCTGTTGTGAAAGCCATGTCTGCAGCTCTGACCTAGGCCAGGACCTCCACCACACCATCTCTGCCCTGTTCACCCGTGGATGTACGCTGTGGGAAGCATCGGCTCCTGCTCTGTCACCCTCAGGGCTACTCAGTATCTCAGTATAAGGGGATTTTCTCCCAACAGAATCTGGCCCTCAGCTGGTCCTTATGATGGCCGGTTAGAGGTAAAGGCACAGGGCAGGCTGGCTCCATCTGAGAAGAGACAGGATGCTTCAAGTCTTCTGTGTCACTCCAGGAAACAGCCTGATTTTCCCAAGTCTGGAATCTGCAGGGTGGGACCAAAGTGCTTCCCTCTCAGAAGGACACCAGGCAGTTGGGATGAGAGCTGAGAACCCATAGAATCATGGAATAGTTACGGCTGGAAAGGACCTTAGGAACATCAGACAGGGAAAATCCTGGAACTTGTCTAAGCACCAGAGCCTGAGAGAGTTCTCCCTCTACATTGATTTCCTTTAATCCTTTCCTATAAATCAGCCTCCTCAACTCTTATGTCCCTTTCTGTTGCTTTTCTCTTAACACAGTCCAATCCATCAAACTCTGTGATGCCAAGTGCCCACAGATCAAAGCCCTGTGCCATTCCAAGCTCAATAGAACTGGTGAAGAAAAGGACTGAATTCCACAGCAGATTCTGAGTTGGGTGACGTTTCTGAACACTTCATAATGGAAAATCTCCACTTCATCCATATATATTCTGGGGCTGAAACAAAGCTGCTGGGGACTCTTCAGTCTACACCAGGCACACCAGAACCTGCTCTCTAAATCCAGACATCACCACCATAACTTTAAGACACCCCTTCATCCTTAAATAATGCAACAGATGTAAATGAGGACTGGTGTGTTGATAGATCATTTGACATAGACATCCAATCTACATATTTGCAGTCACAACAGATTCAAATATTGATACTGATACCCACTATAGCTCTATGGTATCTATTAAGTGTATTACCCTCTCCATCAGAAAGCTGTCTGTGACAGAATGTTCTCTCCTGAACCAATACGAGCAAGGTTGGGAGTGGGAGAAGTCATTTAGAAAGAGTGCTCTAAATGTCAAGTCTGTCATCTATGTTATTAATATGTCATGAGTGGACTCTAGGTGATGCTTGCTGTGAGATGAACGTTATAAATGGAACAAGCTGCGTGTACAATTAATATTCCTCTTGATATATCATTTGTAAGTGCTTTCGAGAGGTTGTAAACAGGGAAAGCTTGCTTGGAGATGAATGAATTAAAGGGAAGGGAACTGAAGAAAGAAAGAGAAAGGGAGGTGCAGGATTAAACCCTGCCGCCTGCTTCCTAGCAAATAAATGCCAGCCGCCTTTCCCTCCCTCAGACCTCTTGTGCTGCCTTCATATCTCCCAGGACCAGGCAGGAGCAAGCAGAGAGAAGGAATGAGCTCTTCACCTACCCACTGCCCCAAGGCACAGGACTATGCACACAGCATGAAGTGGGGCTACAAGGAGACCCGGTTGGAAACACAACTCTTCAGCACTGATTTTGGCCTCATTACTGCATGTTCTGCAGGCATCCTTGGGCTTCCTGCAGCTCCAGCTGGGTAATGAGGAGATGGCAAACTCGGCTGGTTACTTCAGACGTATGTCCATCATCAGCCAGGGAGTTTAATGCTGTTATCTCCCTGGATATGACCTGGATTGTAAAACCCCAGTCATGACAATTTGACTATAGATTCACAGAACTATGCATTGGAAGAGACCTTAAAGCTCCTCCAGTTCCAACCCCTGCCACAGGCAGGGACCCCTTCCACTGGAGCAGCTTGCTCCAAGCCCCTGGGTCCAACCTGGCCTCCAACACTGCCAGGGATGGGGCAGCCACAGCTTCTCTGGGCACCCTGTGCCAGCACCTCAGCACCCTCACAGGGAAGAGCTTGTGCCTAAGAGCTCAGCTCCGTCTCCCCTGTTCGGGCAGGTTCAAGCCATTCCCTTGGCCTGTCCCTATAGGCCCTTTTCCCAAGCCCCTCCAGGTTTCCTGCAGCCCCTTTAGGCACTGGAGCTGCTCTAAGGTCTCCCCTTAAAAAGCCTTCTCTTCTCCAGGCCCAGCTCTCTCTTCCCACTGGAAGAATGCTTGAGGCACTATACTGGCCTGTCCCTGGTAATAGGTGTTGCATGAAAATAGAACAGAAAGTCAACATGGTCTAAATAAAAGATGAAAGGCAGGCAATGAATGCAAAAGGCAGCCAGCAAAGCACCCAGGTAACACCACTGTAATGAACATAGTACCTATTGTATGCAAGTCGTAATTCCAACTCACAAACAGCCTCACCTCCATCCCATCTCCCAAGCATCCCCATAGAGGCACATCTGAAAACTGACAGCATCTGTGCTGTGCCTGCCCCCTGGACAAATTGAGGACTGTGATCTCCATAGTTAACAGCCTGGCATCTCCCACCAGAGGAAATTCACACCAAACGTGACATGACAAACTAGGATGCAGTGTTTGTGCTTTGGATGAGTGACAAAACCACTCCTGATAGCTTGAGTTTGCACTGCCATTGTGTTTTCCAAGCACACATCCCAGAGGATTTCTCTCTTGACAGGACTTTCCACATGCTATTAGGAGATGCTCAGATCAAAGAGGGCTAGCTCTGTGCAAGGAACAGGAGGGGAGAACAACTTCACCACACTGGAAAGGCAGATGAGATGGACCAACAGCCTGGGGGTTATGACTCTGAGAAAAGACAAATGCAGACAAAAACTTCCCTTGGTCTAGGCTGTATTCCCAGTGAAATCAGAGCAACAGCCCTTGCAGGCCTGGCCACCTGCTATCCTCTCCTTCCTCTATGGGGAGCCTTCTGAGAGCCATCACTGAGGCACAACTCTTTATTCCTCTGTTTACAGGGACGGGTCATTATTTAGTGAAGGTTCTCAATGCCTCAACACCATCTGAAACAAGCAGGAAGAACTGCATTTGTAAAGAGGTAGTCCGAGATGACAGAGAAGAAAACTGCTCCTATCTATCATGTTGGCTTCTCTGCTTCGCTCTCACCAAACACTGCTGCTGTTAATGCAGGCTACGGCCCTCTGTGGCTGCAGTGGGGATGGGTTGTATGCTTCTGCCTTTCTTAGTTCATGCTTTGCAGCAACACGTGTCCTTTCTCTCAAAGACAAGCACGATTCACTCTGAATCACAGAATCCCCGAATCCTAAGGGTTGGAAGGGACCTCGAAAGCTCATCCAGTCCAACCCCCCTGCGAGAGCAGGGTAACCTAGAGTGCATCACACAGGAACTTGTCCAGGCGGGCCTTGAGTATCTCCAATGTAGGAGACTCCACAACCCCCCTGGGCAACCTGTTCCAGTGCTCTGGCACTCTCACAGGAAAGAAGTTCCTCCTGATGTTCACATGGAACCTCCTAAGCTCCAGTTTACACCCACNGACATCACTGAACCTGGCTCCATCATCCTGACACTCACCCTTTACATAGCTGTAAACATTGATGAGGTCACCCCTCAGTCTCCTCACTCAGTCTCCTCTTCTCCAAGCTAGAGAGACCCAGCTCCCTCAGCCTCTCCTCATAAGGAAGATGTTCCACTCCATCATCATTGTGGCTCTGCGCTGGACTCTTTCACGCAATTCCCTGTCCTTCTTGAACTGAGGGGCCCACAGCTGGACACAATATTCCAGATGCAGCCTCACCAAGGCAGAGTAGAGGGGGAGGAGAACCTCTCTTGACCTACTAACCACAGCCTTTCTAATGCACCCTAGGATGCCATTGGCCTTCTTGGCCGCAAGGGCCCATTGCTGGCTCATGGTCATCCTCCCATCCACCAGGACCCCCAGGTCCCTTTTCCCCTTCACTCCTTTCCAGCAGGTCAGCCCCCAACCTGTACTGGTCCATGGGGTTGTTCTTCCCCAGATGCAAGGCTCTACATTTGCCCTTGTTGAATTCCATCAGGTTTCTCCCCACCCAACTCTCCAGCCTGTCCAGGTCTCGCTGAATGGCAACACAGCCTCCTGGTGTGTCAGCCCCTGCTCCCAGTTCAGTGTCATCAGCGAACTTGCTGAGGGTGCACTCAATGCCCTCATCCAGGTCGTTGATGAAAACATTAAACAGCACCGGTCCCAGCACCGACCCCTGAGGGACTCCACTGGTCACAGACCTCCAGCTGGATTCTGCCCCATTGACCACAGCTCTCTGCTTTCTTCCTTTCAACCAGTTCTCAACCCACCTCACTACCTGATCATCAATCCCACACTTCCTTAGCTTATCTATGAGGATGCTGTTGGAGACAGTATCAAATGCCTTACTGAAATCAAGAAAAAACACATTCACTGCTCTCCCATCATCGAATCACTTAGTTACCTCCTCATAGAAGGCTATCAGGTTGGTCAAACATGACCTCCCCTTGGTAAAACCAGGTTGGCTGCTGTTCATGACCCCCTCATCCTTGATATGTCTGGAGATGGTGTCAAGAACAAGTTGTTCCATCACCTTTCCAGGGATGAGGCAAGGCTGACTGGTCTATAATTACCCGGGTCCTCCTTCTTGCCCTTCTTATAGACAGGCGTGACATTCGCCATCCTCCAATCCTCAGGCACCTTTCCTGTTTCCCACGACTTACCAAAGATGATGGAGAGTGGCCTAGCTATGACCTCCACCAGCTCCCTCAGCACCCATGGGTGTATTNAGAGATGGTGTCAAGAGCAAGTTGTTCCTTTCCAGGGATGAGGCAAGGCTGACTGGTCTATAATTACCCAGGTCCTCCTTCTTGCCCTTCTTATAGACAGGCGTGACATTCGCCATCCTCCAATCTTCAGGCACCTTTCCTGTTTCCCACGACTCACCAAAGATGATGGAGAGTGGCCTAGCTATGACCTCCACCAGCTCCCTCAGCACCCATGGGTGTATTCCATCTGGACCCATCGATTTAGAGATGTCCAGATCGCTTAACTGATCCCTAACCCAATCCTCATCTACCAAAGCAAACTCCGCCTTTATCCTGACTCCTTCTGGGGCTCTAGGAATCTGGGGTCCCCGGGGAGAGTCCGCAGGAGTAAAGACAGAGTCAAAGCAGGCATTCAGCACCTCCACCTTCTTTATANCCAATCCTCACCTACCAAAGCAAACTCCTCCTTTATCCTGACTCCTTCTGGGGCTCTAGGAATCTGGGGTCCCCGGGGAGAGTCCGCAGGAGTAAAGACAGAGTCAAAGCAGGCATTCAGCACCTCCACCTTCTTTATATCCTCTGTCCCCAGGGCACCCACCTCGTTCAGCAGTGGGCCTATATAACCTCTTGCGTTAGTTTTACCCGCTATGTATTTGAAGAAGCCTTTTCTATTATCCTTAACCCGACTCACAAGATTAAGTTCCAAGGAGGCCTTAGCTGTCCTAATTGCCTCCCTACATCCTCTAACAACTGTCCTATATTCCTCCCAAGTGGCCAGCCCCTCCTTCCATAGGCCATAGATTGTCTTTTTCCACCTGAGTTTGCCCAGCAGTTCCTTGTTCAACCATGCCGGTCGCCTGGTTCCCTTACTTGATTTCCTACTCATTGGGATGCTCTGATCCTGAGCTTGGAAGAAGCGGTCCTTGCATGCTGACCAACTATCTTGTGCCCCTTTACCACCTAGTACCCCTTCCCATGGGACTTCCCTTAGCAACTGATTGAAGAGGCCGAAGTTGGCCCTTCGGAAATCCAGAACTGCGGCCTTGCTGGGTATTCTACTCCTCCCACACAGGATCCTCAACTCCACCATCTCATGGTCACTGCAGCCAAGGCTGCCATTGACCATCACCGCTTCAACCAGACCCTCCTTGTTGGTGAGCACTAGATCCAGCAGCGCTCCTCTCCTAGTTGGTTTGTCTGTCATTTGCGTTAAGAAGTTATCATCCATGCAGTGGAGGAACCTCCTAGACTGTGAATGATTGGCCATGTAAGCCTTCCAGCAAATATCGGGGTAGTTAAAATCCCCCATGAGGACCAAGGCATGCAGTCGTGAGGCTGCTTTCAGTTGCCTGTAGAAAGCCTCATCAACTCCTTCGTCCTGATCAGGAGGTCTATAATAGACCCCCACAACTGTATCACCCGCACCAGCCTGCCCCTTCATTCATACCCACAGACTTTCCACTTGCTCATCTGCTCCTGGACAGAACTCAAAACATTCTGGTCACTCTCTCACATAAAAAGCACCTCCACCACCTCGCTTTGCTGACCTATCTTTCCTAAGAAGGACATAGCCATCCATGACCACATTCCAGCCATGCGAGCTGTCCCACCATGTCTCTGTAATTGCCACCAGATCATAACCTTTAGACCGCACACAGACTTCTAACTCCTCCTGTTTATTCCCCATGCTGCAGGCATTAGGATACAGGCATTTCAGGGAGCAAGCAGAGAGCACTAATGGCACCCTTGGGAGGCAGGAGGCTTTCTGGTCTACATTAATACTAGAACAATGCCTCACTAGTTCGAACCCAGCTACAGCCCCCTCCCACTTGGAATCTAACCTAAAGCTCCGTGAGTGAGCTCCATTCACTCTTGCCTTAGTACCCTTTTTCCCCTGCGGGACAGGGTCTAAACAACTCTTCAATCCCTCAAACTAAACAATAGCTTGCGAGTCATCCCTAGTCTGCCATCCTGCAAGCCCCAGCATGTTTCTCTTGGGCTTGTCCCTAACAGGCCCAGTTATCTCCCCTTCCCCCTTCATATCTAGTTTAAAGCCCTATCAATGAGCCCCGCTAACTCCTGCCCCAAAACCCTTTTCCCTCTCTGGGACTGCTGTATCCCACCTGCCAGGTGTCTCACATAGCAGCCTATGACTGAAAAGCCAAAACCCTGCCTTCAGCACCAGTCACGTAGCCATACGTTAATCCACACACTCTTCCTATTTATCCCTTCATCCTTGCTCATAACAGATATGGAGGCAAACACCACTTGCGCTCCAGACCCTCTCACCAACCGCCCCAAAGCCCTGAAGTCTCTCTTCATTGCCCTTGCACCCCTTGTAATAATTTCATCACTGCCAACCTGAAAACCAGCAGTGGATGTAGTCAGAGGGCTGCACCAGATCAGAGCTTCCTTCTAACATCTCTAACCTGAGCCCCAGGTAGGCAGCAGACCTCCCTGTGGGACAGATCTGGTTGACAAATGGGCCCTTCTGTTCCCCTCAGAAGGGAGTCACCCACCACAATTACTCTGCTTTTCTTCTTGGTTGAGGAAGTTCTGGGGCATGGGGGTGAGTGACAAGCCCTGGGTGACTCGCTAGATAGATCTACCCCATCTCCATTTACCTGGTCCTGTACTTCCAAGACCTCGCACCTGTTATTCAAGGGCATCTGGGAGGGAGGAAGGGATTGCGAGGGTTTTCTCTTACCTCTCCGAGGAGGGACCTCCTTCCATACCTCCCCGTCCTTTAAGTACTCTCCTTCAGCTCGATGGTAGGAGGGAAGGGGATCCATCAACCACTTCCCTCTGCTCTTGCCTTAGGCTGTGGCTCCTCCAATCTATTTCCCTTTCACATTCTCTGATGGCTCTCAGCCTTTCTACCTTCTCCTTCAGTTCCACCACCTGCCGGAGCAGATCCGTTCCTTGCTCACACCGCACGCAAGCGGTGTCCCTGGCTCCCTCCAGTACAAGTGCCAGGCTCAGGCATTCTCTGCAGCCAGAGACCTGCAGGGCCGCATGTCTGCAGGCAGGCTCAGGCTGGGTACCCACGTTTTTCCTCACAGCAGCTGTTGATCGCGTTGTGACCATGATTTAGCTGGTCCATCGGCCCGCCTATGTCTCTTCACACAAGCAAGCAGCCCTTCCTCCCCCTGTGCTCCAGGCGAGTCCTCCTGAGCAGGCGGGCAGCCCGCTCCAACTGCCTCACAAACCGCCTCGACCCGCCATGTTCTCGACCCGCCATGTTCACCTCGCTCCTGGTGGCTCACGCCCCCTGGGCAGGTTTTTAACCAATCACAGCTGCCACCGAGCT
Organism: Agapornis roseicollis; assembly: GCA_002631895.1. Taxonomy (NCBI): domain Eukaryota; kingdom Metazoa; phylum Chordata; class Aves; order Psittaciformes; family Psittacidae; genus Agapornis; species Agapornis roseicollis. The sequence goes on from NDXB01009558.1 coordinate 61,282, forward strand.
TCCTGGCTCCGCCCCCGGTGAGTCAGCTGACCGCATGAGCTGCGCTGCCGGCTCCAGGGTGAGTCCTGTCAAGGACTTGAGGCTCCCTCCTCGCTGGCTCCTGGCGCTCTGAGGGGAGGCTCCTGGACGCTGATCCCTCTGCTCCGCTGATCCAGGCCTCCTCTCTCGAGCCGCTCCCCTCAGCAAATGACCGGGTTGGGTCGATGCTGGCCGCTTTAAATCTCTCCACTCCCTCCACCACATGGGGAGGACTCCTCACATACCTGAAGCTGGACTTTGCAGTGAGATAGGATGGAAGTGAGAGGCTTGGGGCAGAAAGGAGCACCAGGCTCACTGCACAAACACGTGTGGGGATGTGCACACATATGTACGTACAAACTCCCTTCGAAAAGCAATGCTGCTGCTTGCCACAGTCCAGGATGAGTGGCTTTCCATAAATCANACCACTCCCTCCACCACATGGGGAGGACTCCTCACATACCTGAAGCTGGACTTTGCAGTGAGATGGGATGGGATGAAGTGAGAGGCTTGGGGCAGAAAGGAGCACCAGGCTCACTGCACAAACACGTGTGGGGATGTGCACACATATGTACGTACAAACTCCCTTCGAAAAGCAATGCTGCTGCTTGCCACAGTCCAGGATGAGTGGCTTTCCATAAATCAAACCTCTTGCAAAGCTCTGTGCAACGCTGGGAGATTTTCAATCAGGTTTGATGAACTTTGGAGCTGTTATTTCATGGTGGCCATAGTAACTTCATACAGACCCCTTCTTTGTGGCAATGCCAGTGAGTCATGAAGCAGGTACTGTTAATGATGCCACTGCAAAACACTCCCATAAGGATGCAATTAAGAAAGGTTGGTGATAACGGGCATTAAAGAGACATTTTGTCAGCTCTCTATTGGGTGGTAAAAAGCTGCTCAAGCAGGCATGGACCTGGGTGCAGCTGCAAGGATCCCATGTGTTCTCTTCTACAGCACCTCTTGCTCCAGTCTCCTCTGTGGTTTCTATTGTTGCCACCCTCAGCACAATCTGTATAGTAACTCTCACACCACACAGGCTTCTCTTCCTCACCTTTCCCATCACTGGGGCCCTTGACTGTCAAGGCAGTTTCAGAGGCACCGGTCCAGGACATGGACATGAGGGATTCTTGTTCCTCTTTTGACCAGTTCTTCTACCGTTTCCTCACCTCACAGCACCCCATTAACACATCGCTGTTATTAAGGGAGCTGTGTAGTTCATCCCAGTTGAATCCTGACCCTACTGAGCTGGTGGCTGCTTACACTCATAGCAGTGCCTGCAGAGAAGAGCTTAACATCCTAAAGAGACAAGAGCAGACATCAGGAAAGGAAAAGGAAGTCCATAAAGAGGGAGTAACTAAACCAAAACCACAGACTCAAATCTCTAAGGCATATTTATCCACCTCAGTGGTAGTTATTTTGGGCTCACTTCACACTTTCAGGAAACTTCATGGCTTTCTTCAGCTGTGTTATTCCAGAAGTCTGATTTAAGTTAAGATGAAGCACTCTGGAGTCTACTTTTTGTCTCTGCAGACCATTTAACCACTTAGAGGTCTGGATTTGATGGAGATGACTAGTTAAGGTGAGATGGATCCCAGCTCTGCTTTATCAAGGTGAAGTCTGAATTCCTCAGTTTGTGCAAACTGGCATTGTAAGAATACATTCATTAAATTGCAATAACTTTGTGTTGCCTTATTGTCCATCTTCCAGTGCCTTTGCTTATCAAGATTCCTTTAAGCTGAGCTGATATTTCCTAATACCAATGCAATGGCCCATTTGATGCAGGGGTTTCAGTTTGAATATCACAAAGACACACAAGGGCAAACCATCCAAATCTTTTGCCATCAGAATAGGCCACGGCTGAACAAATGACCCCAGACTAAAGCAGAATAGCATCAGGAAAAATATAACTTCTTATATCCACCACGCTACCCCTGTGGCTGGTGATGAGGAACCATCTACATATATCATCATCTTGCCTTCACCTACGGCAAATAGCTTTTTCTTCATTTCTAATACTAATACAGCTTTCCAAACTGTTTTCTTTAAAGCAGCTATTAAGAATGAAGGGTTAAAGCTGCTCCTTTGTGTCTCGAACACGGTACGGGATAACCAGTGGCTAAATTACAGCAAGTCAGACTAAAGGGCAATGAGTCTTTGCTAGCCTTGCAAAAAATTGCCCAGGTGCACTAATGCATCTTCTTGAGCAATGTCTCCTCCAGTGAAATTCTGCTTGCTGAGGTGATCCTTAATCAAAGAAGTAGCTATTACCTGTGACATGACCAGGGATTTGATGGTTTCCCTCATCATGCTTCACCAGGGAGCCTAAAAAAAGACTGCAAACCTGAAGATCAAAGGCCTATGAGAGTAGTGCTGGAAAAGGAGACATCTCCCTCTGAAGAAGTGCCTGAGGAAAGGTGATCAGGAGAGGAGATATTCATGTAGATCATCTTCCAGCAATTCCTTTTCAGGCAGCCCCCAGGCACATCACTCTTAGCAGGGATGATCCTTTAGAGAACTCTTCCACCTTAATGAGGTTATAATTTAGTGTTGAAAAGAGCTGGGCAGCTCTTTGAGTGCTCATGGGTTGTCTGTGGGATGAGCTGGCCACAGACTGCCATTCTCCTTCCATCCCTGCAGAAAGCCCATATGGAGAAAGAGCCTGGTGGATGCACTGCATCAATCAGGTAACATGGTAATAAGTGGTTTGAGGTAGGAGTTGTGCAGTGGCAGTGTGCATGTGTCACATACATCTGAACACATAAGGGACATCTTCTCCAGGGCTGCTATAACAGCAGTTACAAGAATGGACAGAGACAGACGGCAATAAGCTATGGTGGATCCAAAGAATGTGTTTAATGATGTTGATTTCATAGGCTCACAGAATCCCAGCCTGGTTTGGGTTGGACGGGACCTTAAAGCTCACCCAGCTCAGCCACAAGCAGGAACCCCTTCCACTGGAGCAGCTTGCTCCAAGCCCCTGTGTCCAACCTGGCCTTGAGCACTGCCAGGGATGGGGCAGCCACAGCTTCTCTGGGCACCCTGTGCCAGCGCCTCACAGATTTCCCCTCCAAAAATAGGCACCAGCAATCAGGATGGGTTTGTTTCTTACAGCTCTTCCTTCAGCATTCCATATATTCCTCCCCAACCTCCTGTGGGCAGGCAGACACCAGGGACAAAAGTGCCTGACTTCCATGCTATTTCAGAACCAGTGACCTATATACAAGCAGTGGCTGCCAGTCAGAGTGAGCGGGAGAGGCTCGGCTCGGGTGTTGAGATGCTCACACATGAAGGATTTCTGCCTGGGTCATCAATCCCCATTGGCAGAGCTTGCTGATGCCTTGGTTCCATGACACAGAGGTAGGCATCAGCGTGAGGCAGCAGTGAGGCTGAGAGCTGGCAAGATGCTAAGGGTGGGATGGGGTCTGTCCCACACAAGCCACCACCAAGGCTGGAGAACAGCTTGTCTTAGAGAGGATGCAGTCACACACAGCTTGCTGACACCACAGTTAAGCAAACGGTGCCAGTAGCAGATGAGTGGATTTTACTGGGAGCTCCGTATAAACCCTCCCCATCAGCACTCCCTGCTTTAGCACCCCATGGGTGGCTGCTCTTTACTGCTGCTGAGCTGCTCCTTAAGGTCCTGGCAAAGGAATGGGGTGGGATGTGCTCAAGTCCTGCAGGCAGTCTCTGCCAAAACCCATCCTTCCTGAAACAGCCCCTAACAAGGACAAAAGCCCCCAGACATCACTTTGGAAGGTATTTGATCCTTGGCAATGCTGCTAACAGCATGATTCCATCCTGGGGGCTCTGCAGCTGGTCCTGAAACCCCACTGTGCCCTTGTAAAGCAGGAACCATGCCTACCTTCCTCCCAGCCCAAGCCATGAAGATGCAATCACAGCAGAAAGAGAAAAGCAATCTTATGTCCAAAGCCATGCTGGAAAGTAAGAGATGCACCTAAATCTCTGCTATGCTGAGCTAGGGGCAGATCCACGTCCCTCAGCTCTGTCAGACAAGCTCCTGACACTTGGCAAAGTGTGGGTTCCCTATCACTTTAGGAACCCCCTTTGGGAAAGGAGAGACTTCAGCCTGTTTGTAGCCCCCAGAAACACACACCACATTGCCTATGAAATCACACAGCTTCAGAGAGCTCTAATAAAGAATATGAGGAAAAGAGAAAGACCACAATAAATAAACCTGAGCGAAGGATGATGCTTCATAGCAGGCTCCAACCATATATGACGGGGGGGACCTGATAGATATCAGGCTGCAATAGAAACATCACCTTTTGAACAAGATACTTTATCTGCTAAATCAGTTCTCTCTCTTGTCAAATTAAATCCAGAGGCCATTTAATCAGGAAAGTCAAAGCTGGATCCAGTGTCTCGGGGGAAGTTTTATTGGAAGCAGGTTCTGTCTCTGTGAGGAGGAAGGTAATATATATTTGAGAGTGCATACTAATGCTAAAGCATTCATCAAGAGGAGGAAAAAGCCATTACAAAGGAAGGAGGAAACAGTTCAGTTTTCCCCCAGAACATCATCTACATTGGGGAAATATGGACTGACCCAGTTTTCAGAGGTCTTTTTTAAGCAGAGAGGAGTGAATATTGTAAGTGATGCTTCTGACCTAATGGATGAGTTTTGGAAGGAACACTAAAATGATGATGAACTTAAAACCAGGAGGGAAACAGGCTGGGATGAGGGGTAATACCGTGTCCCATCTATCTTGAGGTGTCAATCCCTGCAAGAGGATGCCTTCTTGCCTTGATCCTTTCCAGCAGCACACACTGGAAGGGCGCTGGTGGGGAAATGGGAACAGCTCCCAGGTCCCACCTCTGGAATATGCTTTGAGATCTTCTGTATGGCTGAGTCCTTCCATAGGGAGAATAAATCCCAATATAATAAAAGCCAAACAACACTAATGAGGAGGGGGGGAAACAAACAGGAGAATAGACAGGGCAAAAAGAATATGACCCAACAGAAGGAAACACACAGGGAAAGATGCTTTGCTGCCTAAAACTCAAACCAACCCACGGGAAGGAAGCAGCTGAATTTAAAGTGACCATTTTGGAGATAAAGAGGTTGCTAAAATTACTGTTGAACATTATCCAAAAAGGCAGATAACGCTTAGATTACATCCTCAAAGTTTTATCGCCTTAAGCTAAAGGAGAAAGAGAAAGGGGGGTTGAGGCTCATAGGGAGAGAGATTTGGTATCCTAGGACTATCGTGAGCTGCATTGACTTGGACTCCAATCCCTGGGATGTTTAATATGTAGATTGACTTGGGCTTTCTCAGTGAGTAATTTAAGAAAACAGCATCTGGAAAGAAGTCTTAAGTAATTTAAACTCGCTGCAAGCAAAGGCAGCAGAAGGTCAGGTTCTTTAACATAGACGAAAAGTGATGACATAGGATCTGGAAAGAGGCCAGGTTTGTGCAGTGGAAGAGGATTTCCTGCTTGTATTCCCATCCATCGTAACTCGCTGCTTCCCTTTAAAGCACATCTGCATACGCGTGTGGAGATGTTCATGCTTCCAGCTGCGAGAGTTCTGAGCCTCCAAGGTTTTCTCCTCCTCCCCAGACATCACTGACTGATTAAGAGGTACCCCAGGCTAAAAGCAGCAGCTACAAGAGAGGAAGGATCCCATCTAGCAAGACAGAAGCAGCGAGGTAATGATTCAAGGAGATGGATTCTCATGGCTGCCTCTCCAGGAGAAAATCACAATCTCTCCTTCATCCCTTCTTTGTCTGTCTTGTCTGCTCCAGGTCCAACCCAGTGAAGCAGTTAAGCGAATGCTTAACTCCCATTGATTTCAAGGGGATTATGCACCCAGCCTGAAATTAAGCTTGCTTTAAATGTACCAGGGACTGAAAACCACAGTTTGCAGTGGGAGAGGAGCATAATGGGCCCCAAATGGAGACAGAAACTGTTTGGGAACAAAACTTTAGAGGCTTTCCCCCTGTGGTGTGAGACTTCTGCTGATGGGCTGAGCAAAGGGCTTTGTGATGCTTTTCTGGTCACAGAAGATTGCAAAAGTGGTGACAAATCTATGCTATTAGAAACTAGATTAAATCAACTCAACTTGTGTGAGCAGAAGCAATTCCAGCTCCAGGTCCAGCTGTATATCCAAAACTATGTCTGGATTAGCCCAGAGCTGTGTCTGGATGAGCTCTTCACCTTCTCTGAGGAGGAAAGTAGGAGATACAGCAGCTCTGGCACCAATACGGACAGCTGGGAAGCCAAAGCCACAGCCATAGTCTTTTAAAACCAAGCTCCAGTCTTCCTGTCCAAAAGCCAAATCACAAGGCAGTGATGGCCTATAACAGTGCTCCAATACCTAAAGGGGGCCCACAGGAAACCTGGAGAGGGGCTTTGGACAAGGGGGACAGGCCAAGGGGAATGGCTTGAACCTGCCAGGACAGGGGAGACTGAGCTGAGCTCTTAGGCACAAGCTCTTCCCTGGGAGGGTGCTGAGGCGCTGGCACAGGGTGCTCAGAGAAGCTGTGGCTGCCCCATCCCCGGCAGTGTTGGAGGCCAGGTTGGACACAGGGGCTTGGAGCAAGCTGCTCCAGTGGNTCCCCGGCAGGAGGCCAGGTTGGACACAGGGGCTTGGAGCAAGCTGCTCCAGTGGAAGGGGTCCCTGCCCGTGGCAGGGGTTGGAGCTGGATAAGCTTTAAGGTCCCTTCCAACCCAAACCATTCCATGAGTCTATGACTCTGTGTTCACAATGCAGGAACATGCAGAGCTCCCAAACACTCAGCTGAACATCCTCAGAGCCTACTTTGACCAAATGTAAGTTCTTTACCAAGGCACAACAGAAGGCACCTTCCTGACCTCTACAATAGCTTCACATGAGACACAGATTGGTTTTGTGAACTGAAGAGCATCAGGACATCAGAGTGACCTGACCCATTCCAAGCTTTACTCTGCAAATTGAGCTGCTTATCCTGGACATTTCCACCAGCTTCCAACCTGGAGTAAAAACTGAGCCTGGGACATTTCCTTCCAAAGATGAAACACTTGGCAAAACGATCAACAGCTGAAATCAAAGGCTCACCATGGGGACTACTACAGCGCTGCAAAGGGGGGGTGCTGCAAGTACCCACCAAATACAATCTCCTCTTCTATAGATTTCTTTGTGATCAGCCGCTGGCGCTAAGTAACCACATTTTAGTATTAAAAACACAATTTGTTCCAAACGCAGTGGCTACAGGAATGCCACATCCTATTCTTAACAACCCCATGATGTACTGACAGCAAGCCAAATCCTGTTCTCAATTACACGAGTGTAAATTCACAGTAACTCAGTACATAACCCTCTGCGAAGGGAGTTAGCAAATGCTCCGAGCTTGTAGAAATCCCATTGCAAGGATTTGCATACACAGAACTGAGAAAGCTGCCAATCAGAGCACGGGGACCGTGGAGAGCAGGCACTTTCCATCAGCTTGGCATTGGTGAAACCATCAGGAACCACTGCCTGTGCTCTGGAAGGCACAGATTTGACAAAGAGAGCTCATCAGACAGCTTTCTTTTTCTCTTATGCTCCCACCCACATGCAAAGACACCATTTTACAGCAGCATAAATCCAGGAGGGAGAATCCAAGCTCTCGGTGCTGTCCCTGCCACTAGGCTGGGGCGAATCCCTTCCTGTTTGCATCCACAAGCCCTGAGCCATTGGTTGCTCCAGCTGGGCATCACACTGCTGAGCCCCAGCATCAAAAGCCAGAGACAGCAGAGCAGAGCCCAGCTGCACTTGAAAGACAAAGTCCTTGGGAAAACAGCCCCCCCTACAAGCATGGAGCACACCCGAGCCCCCATGCAGCAGCAGCACTCGTCCTGCCAGAGACTTCAAATGGAGACATCATCTCCCTTGCGTGACTCCCCCTTTCATGCGCCCGGATGCAGGCGAAGCCTCTCGCCAGCGGGACAGTGTCTGGGTGAGGACGTGCTGGGGCTTTCCCGGCTGCCACAGAGCTCTCATTGTGGAGGGAATACAATGGAGTCACCACAGAGCACATGGGCAAGGCGAGGGCTTGGGGAGAGCAGTGGCTTTGATGTGCTGAGAAGGAGCTGCCTGTGGGATCCCTTAACCCTTGGGGCTCTCCCCAGCCTTAGCTTCTTGCCTTGGTCCCCCTGCAAAAGGGGGCCTCAACTGATGCGGAAGAGCAGGGATCCAGGTGTCAGGATGCTTTGGGTCCCATTCAAGCATACCCATCCTCCCCACCAGGTATTTTACAAGCTGCAGCATTTCTCTGCTGGTTTCCCATCCCTCTCCTGAACGATTCAAGCATTATACTTGAGAAAGCCCCATTTCTTGGGCTCCCCTTATTTATCTTTACTACCCAATAGCACACTACTTTTGAGCTCCAGACACTGCACCCTTCATCTACCCAATACCCAAAGCCCACTGCCCACCTGCTCCAGCACTGATCCTTTATATACCATCCACAGACCATAGACATCCACTGGACATCTCCAACTACACACAAAACATTCCAAGATGTAAATGAGACCTTGTTAGCTCCATAGAGCAGGAACATGGTGCTGGAGGAGGAGCTGTTGTAGATGATGGAACTGCTGGATCAAGTCTAGAGGAGGCCACGAGGATGAGTAGAGGCTGGAGCTCCTCCTGTACAGAGCCAGGCTGAGAACATTGGGGCTGTTCAGCCTGGACAAGAGAAGCTTCATGAAGACCTCAGAGCAGCTTCCAGTGTCTGAAGGGGGGCTACAAGAGTGCTGGAGAGAGGCTCTTCATTAGGGACTGTAGGGATAGGACAAGGGGTGATGGGTTCAGACTGAAACAGGGGAAGTTCAGGCTGGAGATAAGGAAGAAGCTCTTTACTGTGAGGGTGCTGAGGTGCTGGCACAGGGTGGGAAGCTGTGGCTGCCCCATCCCTGGCAGTGCTCAAGGCCAGGTTGGACAGAGGGGCTTGGAGCAAGCTGCTCCAGTGGACGGGGTCCCTGCCCGTGGCAGGGGGTTGGAATTGGATGACCCTTCTGACATAAACCAGTCTGAGATTCTATGCTTTTGAATCATAGAATACCAGGTGGAAGGGACTATGATTTGCAATTGTTGACCAGAGAAGGTTGCACAAGTGGACATTTCTAGGAGGGGGAAAAGTCAAAGTAGGATCTCATCACATTCATCCTCTCCTGATGTCAGCATCCTCCCTCACACAGTGCCTGCAGAGTGCACACCATTAGTTAGGTCAATAGAGTGTTTCTGAGGAAGGAAAATGCATTTGGAGTGTGGTTCATCTGTCACTGACTTCAAAATGTATGAAAGCACCAAGTGACTGCGAGGAGCTGACAGACAGTTCTTTTGGGATTACAGGAGCAGACTCTAAAGCAAAGCTCTTTCCAAGGCTTGACATGTGAAAATGCAGTTTAGGGGCCTGATGCTCAAAGATATTGCCCAGGATCCTGGCCAGCAATGAGAGGAACTGCACATGGGTGGCAGGGCTGAGCATCAGGCCCTGAAGCAAATTGTCTGGGAAGATGCATCTCATTCTGAGCATCTTTATTCCAAGCCTGTGCCAGAGAGCACTTGTTAATGTGGGTTAAATCCAGGCTTCACCCAACATAGCCAGAAGCCATCACTGCCATCCAAGTGAGCAGTGCCTTTGCTACTACATCCCTAAAGGAGCGAAGCAGACAGGAGCATCTTGCAAGTTAGCGTTTAAAACAAAGCAGGATCAGCCACGTCTCGCTTTATTCCTCTTGTTTTACAAGCATCTGTTGTTTTGGAAATATCTGAAACGAGCACAATTCAACACAAGGCACCCACCCTATGCAAAGCATCCTCTGTCAAAGGCGGAAATCTCAGACACGTGTCTCAAAAGGACTTGAAAGCTTTTTGCTGTCGTGCTGCTGGTGGTAATTTTGTTTAAAGGAAAAGAAAAGAAAGGGCTCCTGGTTTCTGAAGAACTCGCCCAGATGTTTGTGGTTTGGGATCATTTCTTTTCTTGAGTGCCTGGTTAGTCTCATGTCTATTGGAACCTGCCCTGCTCACACAGAACAAGGGGGCTCTGACAACGTTCAAAGGGATGTGGAGAGCAGCAGCTTATACAAAGCCTTGCTCTGCTTCCCTGCAAGAGAAGGAGGAGGGAGGGAACAGTGGGTAGGAGCTGTAAGGGTGGCTGCTGCTGTAGCTTTGGCTACAGAAACAAGATGCAGTGAAATGGAGCTTTCCAGCAAGAAGTCCTGCAGCCACACTGGAGCTTTTCTCCATTACAATGTTCCCAAAGCCTTCAACAGGCTTCTGGGTGCAGATAGAAAATGCAGCCCATGTCCCAGGATGGAAGAGTAAAGATCTTTTCCATGTGTCCCACAAACATCAACTGACTCCTGCCTCCCACCAGGGCATGGTGTAGCAGGCCCAGGTGTCACCTCTCTATGTGAACACTTATTGTAGAGTTATACTTCAGGTAAAGTGGAGAAGATCAAGGCTTAGGAGAACAGGGAGAAGAAGTTCAAGAAGCCCACTAGGCATCAGGATGAGCTACAGTGCACCTAATAACAGTCATGATGCAATGGCAGGGATAGGAGCCTGGGAAGATGCAGGCTTACAAAGTACTTGAAGTCCCCTTCCGAAATTCATGGAACTCTGGAATTCCACATCCAAAAAACCCCACCATCCATCTGATAGATTGAACCAACACAGAAACCTGGGTTTGCTGCCTTCTCATTGGGATGCCAGAAGGACTTGGTCACTGCTTGAGTGCCAACCTTTACTTCCCAGCATAGTGATGCGAGGGCATGCACAGCCACACAGCAGCCTTTAGCTCTCCAGTTCCAGCTAGTTGCTGTTTCCCACCCTGTAATACAGTTTGACCTGAAAGAGCGTTTAATTGGAGCATTTTCCACCCAGCCAGGACCTGTCAAATGGCAGATCAGAGCTGAGCCCAAGCAGACACTGTGCAGCCACAAGGCAGAAACCAGTTCATTAACCCCACATTACACAGACTGCAGGAACTTGTGCTGAGGGAGCTTAGCTACCAAGTGGGTTGGTGAATGCTGTTCTCTTGGCTCAGCAGTGTCAGCTCCAACCAGGGGAACTTTGCTGCTGCCCTCCCAGAATGTCCATCCATCTCATTCCATTCCATTCATGTCTATCCATCTCATCCCATTCCATTCCAAAGGGAAATTTCTTCCCAGAAAGGGTGCTCAGGCACTGGAATAGGATGCCCAGGGCAGTGCTGGAGTCACTATCTCTGGAGGTATCTAAAAGACATGTAAATATGACACCAAGTGCCATGGGTTAAGGGTGGCCTTGGCAGTGCTGGGGAATGGTTGGACTGGGTGAGCTTAAAGCTCCTTTCCAACCTCAATTATTCCATGATTTGACAGCATTGGCATCTCAGGATGCTAATCCAGGCAGCCAAGCTCTGAGGGAGCTGGATGGCTCATAAACCTCCCAGTATCTCAGCAGGAGAAGATACATAGCCTCTCAAAGGGAAACAAATAGCCTCTGGAACAGCATCCACTAGCAAGGAATATGCAAGGCTGAGGCTGGAGAGAGGGAGGAGAAAAGCTTTCCTGGTCTCTGCATCCATCAAAACCAGACATACCTGAAATGGATCCAGGAGGATAGATGTCACTAACTAGGTACATTTGTCACCAGGCTAACAAGGAGATGCTTTAAACCTGAGCAAGGAGAGCTAAATAATTCAACCAACAAGACTGGGGTAGGTGAGAGGACTGAAGGGACTTGACTTCACGGCTCTGATAAAGCCCAGCATTATCTAAACCATCACATCAGCTGGATTCAAATCACAGCTCAAAGCCCAGGTTTGGCTGCAATGGAGAGGGGATGGAATGCTCTAAATCCCTCTGTGGGAGCTGACTGCACAAGAGGGCTGTCATGGAGACCTTCCAGACCCCAAAAGGCTCAGTGTGGGCTCCAACTGCAGGACTTCCCACCCGTCAGCATCTCCTATTAGCACCACTTCAGCTGCACAGGCAAGAGCAAGTGCTGTGATCCCTGATGCATGCTAGGGTGATGCTTCTATTAGATTTCCCTCCTTTGTTGAATGGGGTTGGAAATAATTCAATGTTGATGTGGAGGGTTCAGCAAATTTTCCTATTTTTTAGCCAATTCGGTTAGGAAAACCTCATTTCCTTCCCATCCCTCCCAGTAGCCTTTGAACCTGTCAATTAATTTCCAGCCAACTTGATCAAGGGAGAAGCATTTCAGACCTCCAAACTATGTGAAAAGAGATGGCTGGGAGGGGAGATGCTGCTCGTGTCTCACTGGATGGCTGCAGGATGAATCTATCTGGGATGTTAAGCAGCACTGAGCCGCACTGGGAAGTGCTATTGGGATTGTACCCAACCTCAGGTGAAATTCTGGTCTGAAAACACATTTCTCTAAGCACAGGAGCAAGGGAAATAAACCAGAAATCAGGTATCCCAACCCCAGCTACGGGGGGGGCAGTGAATTTTAACCAGTGAAAACATTTCTCTCCTTCACTCTGAAGTTGCTTTAACAACCCAAGATCTCAAATGAAGGCAAGAAACACGTTTTCTATTCGTCATTAAGCCAAGGAAGCATTTCCATATCATGGAAATGATATCTTTGATGTTAGACATCACAAACGAGCTTTGATGGAGCATGGAATAAGGAATGGAGGTAGAAATCCCTAATGGGGACCCCAACTTAGGGGGTAGGTGCACATTTCACTGTCAGCACTATGTGGTGGGGATTAAAGTCACACAACACCCTCTGAGGACTCAGATGCTGTGAACAAGGTGCTGCAAGGATCTCTTCTCCCTTTTACATGTGTGCTTTGTCAAAACAGCTCGGTAATATCATTTACCCAGCAGTTGCTTTTCTAGTGGCCATTAAGACAATTCCACTTGGCCAGTTCCCCCTCAGCTCCTATTTACTGCCATAATAATCTGGCTGAGCACCATTTGGAAAACCACTTGTATTTCATGAGAGCTTAAATCTGGAATCATCCCCACAGGGCTTCCTTTAACTGATTCCATCATCTCCCCTTCCCCTACTCTGCAGACTTCCAACATGGGGGAATTTTCTCCAGGCCCAGGTGAACTTGCTGAGATGTCATTATAAATCCAAAGCAAATAGGCCTGGGAAGTTCCTTGTGGGCCTTTTCCTCGGTGAAATGAATCTGGCAGCACAGCAGTTACTTTGCAAATACACTGCAAAGCTTTGAGGTTTGCCTCTAATCATCGGTTGTCTCTTTGCTGCCTGTTCCTTGGAGCTGGAGGAGGGATGGATGGGAAGATCACTGGATCGTGCCTGCCAGGAAAATGCTTTCTCCCAAGTGCTGGATGAGCCCCCTTTAGAGGCTAAAATAAGGGTTTGCAGAACTAAGATCCCTTCTATATGTCAGGGTCAGCTCTTGGGAGACATTGGCACCACTCACTTGACATGAACTTCCTATGTCCATGAAAATGGATGGAAATCCCACAATCCCTGGTGTTGCCAGCAGCCTGCAGAAACCTCTCACAGGTGATTGACCTAAGTATGAGCTGATCTGCCAGGACATGCCTGTGAAAGCAGCTCTGCCTCTTGATAGACTCAACAGGTTCTGCTACCTCTCATCACCCCCAGCAATGACTTGGTCAAGCCTTGTGAGCTCTGGAGTTCATCCCCACTGAGCACTTCAGTGCTTCCAGGGAGCAAGAAAGACAGAGAAGCCCAACCATTAGGTGCAATGACTAATAGGAGGGTTTATAGAGCTGTCAGACCAGTTTCTGACAAACAGGGATGCCAAGGAGCCCAGAGAGATGCAAGCACAGGAGCTGTTCAGAAGCACACAGTTCCCTTTCCATCCCTGGCAGTGTTCAAGGCCAGGTTGGACATAGGGGCTTAGAGCAAGCTGCTTCAGTGGAAGGGGTCCCTGCTCATGGCAGGGGTTGGAACCAGATGAGCTTAAGGTTCTTCCCAACCATGCTCCCATGGGCCCTCCCTATGTGACATTCACCTTGGCCTGGGCTGCAGGGAAGGATCCAGAGCTGGATGATGCTGATGAACCTGTCTCTCTCTGTCCCTTGTAGTCTGGAGAGTACAAGTGCTGCAAGGCAAACACTGGCTCCACTCTAGAGATCATCTAGCTATTAGCTAAGCATGAATAATGTCTTTTGCATTTAGTCACTCCTAATGCAGACTAAATGGGAGGCACTTCTGGGTGCTCCTTCAGCTGCTCTTAGAGGTGGCTTCTCTCCATTCAATCAACTGCTGCTGTGTCAAATATCCCTGCCCCAAGAGACACAGGAAGCCAGTTGGTTCAGCCTCTGATGAAGGCAGGTGAAACCCTCACTCAATTTCTGAGATTCAATCCTGCTAAGATCTGTCAATTCACTGAAGACATTGGAGCTTGCTAATGTCAGACTAATTAAGACATGCTTCAAGCACTTCCTCTTAGTTATTCTCATGGTTGTTAGGTGTGGAGGAGATGGATATAAATAGACAGGAGGTCTTCGCTAAAGCAAGAGAGACTGTTGCAAAAGCAGGCTCTGATGGGGTGTTCTGAAATGAAATTTGAGTGATATCGTCACTTGGCAAAAGAGGGGTTTAACCTCATTATTAGACATATGACAGGAGCATCTTGAAAACTCTCAAGCTATTAAACACGAGTTGTACCTGAGAGTACAGGAACTGGTCTCTGCCCATAGCATTGTCCATGCATGGGTTGAACTGAGGCTAGGAGGTGAGAGCCTGAAGACCAAAGCATCCACTGAGCCTTCTCCCTGCTGGAAATAAGGATGGTTGCACTACCACCTACTATTGCAGCCAGGGGTCTTGAGTAACTTGCAAACCTGCTGACTGACTTCAACACCATTTGAGATGGGGGAAGAAGCCTCAGGGAAGTAATCTCTTTACCAGTTTAGAGGAAATGGGTCATAAGAAAATGCTGAGGGAAAAGCTGCCCTCTAGATTTAGCCTTTCTTAGACCCCTGACTATTCACATACATGGAAAAGGCTATGAAAGTCCCAGCCACAAGGAAATCTTCCTTCCTCTGGTTAGGCCAGGGGATTGATCCATGAGATCTCTAGGAAATGGATGTCTTTCTCTGTGCTCCTGCTGTTGTTTAGCACAGCTGAAATGCTCAGAGCTGCTTGGCAAGGCTGAGATTCTCACCCCAGTGGAGCAGAGCAAAGCATCAGACATGGAGAGGTACCCAGAGATGACCTTTTCCATAAGGAGATCAGGATGTGGGGATCAACTGATCCAGCCTCACACCTTTGCTGGGGCATTTACACTGGTAGGGTTTTATGGCAGCGGAGCCTAAGGGAGGAAGACCATGAGCTCCTTCTGATACACACCACCCAAGGGGTCACCAGCACCACAGGCTGGAGGAAACCAGTGTTCCCCCTTCCCATAGCCCTGAGCCATTCAGCATCCAAGAGCTGCTCTTTAATCAAGCATCTGAAATATCAAATAGAAGAGTCATTTGGGGAAGATTGGCCTAAAGTTAAAAAAGGGCCTTATTATGGAGCCTGGAACTAAAGAGAAGCAGCCCATGAGCCTCCTCCTGCAAGTTTCCCTCTATCCAGCAAAAACCTCAAGGGATCAACTCCCACTAAATTACCCTTCTCTCTGCCAGCCAGAAACTTGGCTGCATCACCTCCCACTAAATTACCCTCCTTTCTGTCCAGCCTGAAACCTCAGCGGCTCACTTCCCCTCTGCCGGCCACAGCTCCTCCTTTCAGCTGCATTTCCCTCCTGAGGCTCTTCTCCACGTGAAAGGTCTGTGGGACTCAATGAAGGAAAACATGCCTGCTTCTAGAGACGTCCGGAGGGGCCTTGAGCTGCAGGTTCCTATCAAAACCAGGCATGAGCCCCCAGGCTTTGCTTATGCTGTTCCTTAAGAAGCTCCCTCGAATGCAGCAAGAATCTGGAGTTCTCTCTTTTCTTCCTTTCACAGCTTCTCTGAGCACCCGGTGCCAGAACCTCATCACCCGCACAAAGAAGAATTCCTTCCTTATATCTAAGCTAAATCTCTGCTCTTTCAGTTTATTTCTGCTCTGTCCTCTCCTCAGCTCCCCCAGGAAGGCCAAAGTCACGTCCTAGCACAGTCAATGGGCTCCGAGACGTGCAAATTATGAGGAAGCAGCAGCTTTCAACATTTTGCTTCCCCTCAACCTCCCTATATCTTTGTAAGTATTTATTCTGGCAGCCCCTAGGACATTTACCATGGGAGATAGTCTTGCCCATTTAGGGCTAGTGATGAAGAAAACTGCCTGTTATCAGCTGACCAGCTCATCCCAGCAGGAGACATCCTATCTTGGGCACATCAAGGCAGATTTCATTATTAAAGAAGCTGTTTGTCTGCCCTGATCTATGGAGAAAAGAACCCAGAAAGGCAATCTCTTTTGTTCCCCACAAGCAGCAAATCAGTGTTTCTGCTCTGTCTTCATTACCTGCTCGGTAATTGTGGCTGCTGAGTGCCTGGTGAGACACCATGAAGGACGCCAAAAGCTTTCCTTTCCTCTTTTTGCAGCACCATCTGCTTTTGTCTTCTCACAGGCTGATAGAGGCAAGGAAGCATCCACTGCATTAAAGGGGCGTAAATGAATCCTCTGGCTTTATATTTAATGTGATAAAGAGTAAATATCAAATGGCCTTTTGCCTGTTTGCCCTCACCATCTGCTGCAGGAGTTGATTTATTGGGAGCAACATCCTTTGGCTGCAAAGGAAAGGATTTCCCCTGACACTTCAGCTCCCTGCCCTTCACCTTGCCCAAACTGAGCAAAACAAGGTGACATTTGAGGTGTTCCAGAGGTGGCTGGGGATAGAGGTTGTGTTCACAACATCCATTTTCCTCTTCATTCCAGGGGCTCCTGAAGGATTCCAAGAACATTTCTTGGCTCCTCCTCTAGCTGCACATTGTCCTTACAGGGATGCAAATCACACACAGAGGGCAGATGTTGGACCAGGTCTCATCATCCAGGGGTTTGGCCCAAGCTGCTCAAGACTCAGGGCTGGGAGAGATGCAACCAACCACTGATGGATGGTTGAATTGCCCCTGAGGAGGGGCCACTTCCCTGATCAGACACTGTGCTTGCATTGCTATAGCCTCTCAGGTGGCTTTTAGAAGGGACAACCCTTGACCACGTACCATGGGCTACAAATGAAAACACGCACAAAGCATCACAGCCTCCTTCCCCCATCAAACATCCAGGCTCAGAGAGGAGCCTCCCAAACAGTTTGTGCTGATTGGAACTCACACTACAAAACGTTCCAGAGGATGCTTCCGGGCCTCCAGGAGCTCTTGAGGAGGCTGCAATAATGAAAAGTTATTAATTAGCCTATTATTAATTTATTATAACCATTAACTGCTGACATCCTGCTCAGCTCCAGCTGGTGGGGCTGCAGTTGCAGATGGCAGGAGCCTGCCATGAGGAGAGGTGATCTTGTTATAGCCCTGCTCCAAGCCATGCACTGAGGTTACAATGAATGGGGGAAAGGGAAGGAGGTAGGGAGGCTCTTCAGATGCCTCCATTAGAAATAACAGCCCAGGATTGCCATATGTATTAGGTTTCCTGCCCGAGCAGCATACACAGTCAGTGGTGTCTTACAGGAGATGTGGCAGCAGAGTAGAGAACAGCTTAAGGATGCAAGTAGTGGTATTTCAGAGAAGCAGAAAACCAAGAGGTTCAAATCTCTTTAGTGGAGTAGACACAGCACATGCCCCGTGTACCATTACCCCACACCAGCCAGGATCAGGGCTTTGTATGCAGGGCCACATTGATGTGCACTGCTCCATCTACTCAAACCATCCTCCAGCTTCTCACATTAACCCACGGAGACCTTATAACATCAAGTTTCAGCTGTCCCTTCCCAGGGCACCACTCTTCACACAAAACAGGCAAGAAGTGCCTAAAAACCAGCTTTCTTTTAAAGCTTTTTCAGGTTTGAGCTGTTGAACTCATTGCCTTGAGTGGTTTTGGATTCAGAACATTGGGCTATTACAGAGGGAAATGCCCTGGGGTATAATAACAAGGATTCAGACTGAAACTTGAGCTCCAGACTGGGCACAAGACCTAACATTTCTAAGCAGGAATTAACCCCTTACTGTTCACAGCTGGGAAGAAGCTTTCAGCTGCAGTTCAGAGAGCAGCAGAAGGAGCCATTTCCATCCCAAGCCAGATGCTATAAGGGAAACTACTGGATTAGAGGCATAGGAGATACAATGCTGCCTGTGCCTCGGTTTCCCCAGTATGCAGCCAAGGGGAGACTAACGAAACAGTTTAGCCAAAAAGAGCCAAGAACTCAGAAACCCTCCTGGTTCACACAGCCTGATTTTGAGATCTTCCCAGAAAATTCCCTGTTTTCCCCCAGTCCCTCCTCTCCCAAACCCACAGCAGCTCCTTAGGGAACATCGCTGCTATCTGGAAAGCACTTATTATAGCCTCTCCTATGGCCCAGCTACGGACACCTGCCACAGCCTACCTGATTAAAGCCTTGTCATTATCCCATTACCGTGCAGCTGCTTTTAACTCCAGCCAAATGAAAGCAAAAGGCAAATAAAGGTGTTAAACCCCAGCATCCAGAACCAGACAACAGAGCCAGGGATGTCTGGGGGAGACAGAGGTGAGGGAATAAAGAGGAAAACACATTTCACATAGCCTCAACAAGTTCAAATCAGAGCAGCCTCCCTCTGTAACCCAGCCTCTGCTGTAGACCTTTCCGGAAGAGATGCTGGGGAGGATTCTTTGGCCTCAGATTGTCAGGGAGATGGTGGGGACATGTCTGTCACACAGAGGATGCCACCCAAAGGGTCTTCAATCTGCCATCTCCACCCCAGCTCTGCAGAGAAGGGAGCAGATCTCCAACTTACCCTCCTCACCACACACATGGAGCACAAAGCCACAATGATGCTGCTTGCCAGCAATGCCCTGCCTTATGTAGCAAATAGCCTACAATTTAAGGCAACGATTTGCAGCTGTATGGATCATGTGCTTATAGAGACCACCTCTCACATCCATTAAATGGGCTTCTGTCCTGATATTTAAAGGAAAAGAGCTGAACAAAAAGCTGACATCCAGCTGGATGGGGTATGGTGGTTATAAGGCTCAGCCAACTCTTCCCAACTATTTCCAACTTGGTTTATTTCCAGCTTTGGTTTTTAAATGGAATGCTAATAATTGATGTGGGAGGATGCAAGCAGGATTACCCAGCAGTTCCTCTTGCCAGGGAAGTTTACTTAGACCAGACCTACAGAAGAGCTCCCCAACCTATGCTATAAGAGGAGGAGGAGGATGATGATGATGTCAATGTCGATGTCTACCCTTGACACAACCCCTTCCCCAAAATTCAAGCTGTGGAAGATGAAGAGGCCTTCTGCAACTCAATGGGCCAAATGTAGAGTGAACTCCCAAGTCAAGAAGCCTATAGTGGGAGTGTGGGGCTGCTTGTGTTTCCCTCTGGAAGTCATTGATAGGTATGCAGTTTAGTCGGAGCTTTATCAGAACCAGCTGTTCCAATTCTCCATTTCCAATGACTTGGTGTTGATGAGAGTGGATTACAGGGAATAATGAGAAAGGCAGAATCAGGTTGGAATGTTTGGATTTTATCTAAATGGAATGCTTAAATGAATTTAGCTTTTATTATTATTGTTTTGTTACAGGCAGTAGCACAGGGTCCCTATTATTTTTAATTGGCTTTGTCCCTCATTAGGTTGAACACAGATTGTCAACCAGCAGAATTCCTCATTGAATACAAATCCAGGCACCACATGTCCAGGCTCCAGCAGGCCTGAACTAATGCTGATATTTTATTCTGGGCCTTTCTATAGAGGGGGAAATATCCCACTAGGGAATTCTCTGGGCTCTCAGACATAGGATACAGGGCGAGTTGTCCTGTCCTCCCACCATGGGGATGAACACGGCCTCAGGAAAAACAGCCCCTGGTTTGCAGAGGGGAGGAAATACTTGTGAGCAGGGCTGGGAATAGGTGAGGGATATGTGCAAATCCCAAAGGTGTGCTTAACAGCACAAATGCCAATTGTCTTGTAGCAGGTAAATAATGGGAACTGTTTGACTGCTGTAGTAGCTGCTAATAATATCTGCTGATGCTCAGGAAATGCTGTCATGCAGTGCAGGAATGGGCTGCTCTTTGCCTCAAATCCTGTACAATAGACCAAAAATACTCGGAGGCGGCATTCTGGAGCCACTGGCGTCAGCCATGCCCAGATATCCATCACTCCCATCAGGCAGCCCTGTCTTGCAGACCAGGACAAGGAGTTTTATCCGGCTATTCTCTGCTAGGATTTTATCTGTTTGTATATGCATTATGTTTTTAAAGAGCTTCCTGTCGTTGGAAAGTAGAGAAAAGGGTCCAGGAGCTCCAAAAGACAGGGAGAAACATAGGGAGGATACTTAGGTCAGATGCGCTGTGTCTTCAGGACCTCAGAAGAGACGGGAAAAGATGGGAATGAAGATGTGGATGCTACTTACAGCAGGGCAGAGGGCTCCAAAATAGGACTTTGTGCATGCAGAATGAGGCCTGCCAGGGAGCTGGAGGAAAGGGAAGCAGGAGGTGACCCACCATGTCCATGTACTGAGGTGGGAGGAGGCAGGACAACCCATCACTGCCTTCAGCAAAGCTGCCTTGGGAGCAGTAAGTCAGCATTAGCAGCATAGTTGGTAAATGCTCTTTATATGGTGTGAGCAGAAAAGCTCATGAAGGATTTGCAACCCCCTGAGGATCTAATGGGTGGCTTGGTCACTGCTTGAATGCAGCCAGTACTGGGAAGGTGCCATGTGAGGTCTGGGCACGGGGTACAGCCATAAAGGCATTTGAGCCTCATCTCATTCTTCAATACCTGAATGTTTAGGTGGATGTCTGGTCCTGCAAAACTCCATTCCCCCCCTGCCCTGACTCCTTTCCAGCAAACCCCAAGGCTCATGTAGGAGGTCTCCATCCAACATGCAAGCCCTTAGCAACATCCTTCCATTGCACCCAACTATCCTATAGCGTTTGGACACCATGGGGAGACTGCTCTGGCTCTGGGGACTGCTGGGACATTCATTATATGGCATGGTGTGGTGCCAGCATCTCTGGATCCCAGAAGCTGGTTCCATCCATCATTGCAGACTGGTCTGGTTTGGAAGGGACCTTCAAGCTCATCCAGTTCCAACCCCTGCCACGGGCAGGGACCTCTCCCACTGGAGAAGCTTGCTCCAAGCCCCTGTGTCCGACCTGGCCTTGAACACTGCCAGGGATGGGGCATAGCCCAATGGCCTGATGCCATAGTGAGGGGCACTCAGGATCCTTGAGCCTAGGCCTAGGCTTCACATAGAAAGCAAAAGCCACCAGTAGGGTGCCTTTGGGTGGTGGCTGCCAAATGGGCTCTCCTTGAGCTGCCATAGCAGCCATGTCCTTGCAGCAGATACATTCTGGGCTCTTGGCACAAGCTGTCTTCTCAAGGCTTCTGTATTGGATACTTGAAGAGACCATGAAGAGTGCACTGATAATGGAGATATTGGGATTTGTTTTACAGTACTTTCCTGATTTACTCGGAATTCCAGCCCTGTCCTTGGATGCACTCGCTGTCCCTTCCAGAGAGACATTGCCTGCAAACCTAATCATCATCCGTGTTATGCCATCATTCAACTGTTAATGAAAACATTGAATAAACCTGCCCCAGGAGAGACCCTGTGTGGATGCCCGCTCCATCCATCTGTCTGGTTTGACAGTGAGCAGCTGACAACCGCTCCCCTGGTACCTTACAAACAGGTTTCTCACCCGTCCTACAACAACTGCATGTAGATGAGGGTCCCCTGTGAGACAGTGACAAAACCTCACTGCCCTGGCCATGTCTGACACAGACGGCTCCTTGTCTGTGCACAGAGCAAAGTTCCGGGTCGCAAAAGGACTTCAGATTGATTTGATGCATCAGTTCTTGACATGTCCATCAAGTCTGATATCCTTGTCATCATCAGGGTGCTTATAACCAGTGTGACTGTTTCATCCAGTGTTTCCTAGGTTATAAACAAGGCTGGACCTCCCCTCCCTAAGCTTAGGTTAAGCCGTAGTCCTTTTACCTCTAAAGTGGGCATCTTCTGCAATGCAGCTCTTTCGAGCCTAGGCACACTGGTTTCTCCATCGGTTGGCTCTTGAAGGCTTTGGGGACACTTCATCCAGGGTAGCAGTAACAATTCTGTTTCCCTCTATGCTCTTTTCAGCTCAGGGTTGGTATCTGAAGATCTTTCCCACTGGACACTCAAGTGTGCATCATGGAGGTCCTCATGCAACTGCCTAAAAGCCATTTGGGAAGCAAGGAAGGGGTTAGTGCCTTTGGCCCATTCATTTGCCAGGAAAAATCTCAATTACAGTGTTGGTTTTGGACATTCTGCTCATGTCACAGAGATTTATGATGTCTGAGTCACAGGGAGCCCCTTTTGCTGCAAAATAAACCCTGCTTTGGACTAGTTGGGGTTATCCTACCAAATCCTAGGGGTCTGCAGTGGTGCTGTGGGAAGGGAACATTCCCATAACAACCATTGGGGGGGGGGGGAAAAAAAAAAGACAGGAGGATGGGGAAATAATTAGGGGCTGTTCCAACCCTTCAGCC